>CM060706.1:130497065-130628504 GCA_030686995.1 Artemisia argyi | reverse complement strand
TTTTTTTGCTGTGGTGTGATGATTTGATGACTAGATTATTAAGGCGATTTGTATTTAGTAGAGTTGTGATTTTACAGCTCGTGATAGCGCGTTTTGTTCGTTTCGTAGGTGTTTCTGTTTCCTGCACGGTTTTCCGACCGGGCGTGGTAAAGGGAAGGTTTAGTGTTTGACATTTTGATTGGTTTTGTTGTTGCAGGATATGAAAGATCTTAGGAACTGCTATGATGGACTAATAGTTGCTGCTGCTGCAATGACGAATAGTATATTCGGTAGGTGGTATCAAAATGTTATACTAATCCTGTATTTGATTGCACTCAAGTTTCAAACTCCTAACTATAATCAGTTAGGAGATTTAGAAAGTCGCTCACTTTTGTTGGTTGACATTACACTGTATATAGTCATTATACAATGGGATGCAATTTAGGGCTCATTACTTGTCCCACGATTAAACTTTTAGCATTATTTGTTAGCATTGTGGTTACTGCTAATTCGCCTAATTACCTTAGATTATAATTTGTCGGTTTATTTGCTTATAGCTAGTGGTTGAAAATATTGATTTGATTTATTGATGTGTCTTGATGAATCTAAGCAGGTAGTAATAAATTACATTCGTTTGTGTCTGAAACTTCGGTTAGTTTCTTTGGATATCCCCTATACGTATCACAATGCCTGTATAATACATAATTTTTGCTGCTGCAACTAGTTTTAAAATTGCTGATTTGTTTAACTGATGCCAATTTAAGATCCAGAGCATGATAAACGACATATAAAACTTAACATTGTACAAGTTATTGATTAGATGCAACCTGCAACCAATTCTTACATTTGGGTCTGTTAGAATAGCCAAAAAGAGATGCAGGGGAAATAAGATTTAGGATCTTGTCTCTTTTGCCATGCTGATGGTTTCGATACCATCAGCTGAGTATCAACACTACTGCCCCTCATTAAATTACCAAGACAGAATGTCTTAGCCTCCTTTTGCAAATACTTCGCAATTTAATTTACACCACCATATAATTTGCATTCATGAAATTATGAATTATGTATGTTTGCTGAACTTGGGCATCCTGCAGTATCATTGATCTTTGTTATTTGACTAGTTATTTCATTCTTACAATTGCGCATACCACATTGTCTACTTATCCTGTTTTGAATATGATATGGACCGGCTTGATAATGAAAATAATAGAAAACAATAAGATAGATTAGCCTATATTATAATGCAGGTCGTATCAGAAGTTAAACTTTCATAATGAGTAATGGACTATCGCTTTTATTGTTTTCCTGTACAAAATAAAGAAGTCTTGTACGTGTTTCATTTCAGAATTTTCGGAGTCTCTACATGAAATGGGGACCTGTTTGACTGACAAAACTACTGTTGATGCCGATGGTGAAAGCGGTAATAAGAACTCTTCGGTTGTTTATATCCTGATGTATAGCCTAATTACTCATGACCAGATGTTTAATATTCAATTCTTTGTCTCTGCAGGAAGAGTGTTATCAACTTTAGGAAATATACAATCAGAACTCCGAAAAATTGCCGATGTTTATGTAAGTATGTTGACGGTGTTATGTCTATGTTAGCCTCTCCTGATAGCAGTGACTTATTCCTCTTTATGTTTTAGCGTTCTTACGTGATTGTGACAATTACAAATCCATCAGAGTCTCTGCTCTCCGAGCTGCGGAAAGTTGAGGTTTGTCTTTCTGGATTCTTATACTATTAAGTATTAACTATTGTTATCCATATGTTTTTTTTTTTTTTTTTTCCTCAATACAGTTAGTCAGTTACTAATTATATTGTCTTTATATTACCGATGCAGGAGATGAAACTTCAATGTGATGAAAAAAGGTATAAGTTCTATTTTTTGCTCCTTATAAACATTTTTGTTGAAGTAAACCATTATTGACGCATAAATTTTAGAGAGGCATACGAATACATGATGTCACAACACAAAGAGAAAGGAAAGTTGAGAAGTGGAAAAGGTGAAACTTCAGCTGGACAAAAGCTACAAGAAGCTCAAGATGAGTATAATGAAGCGGCTAGACTATGTGTATTTCGGGTAAAATCACTCAAGGAGGGACAATTTCGTAGTCTTTTGACACAGGCTACTCGTCATCACGCTGCACAGGTGCCATTTACATTAATGTCAGAGGTGACAAGATGACGGGGTCAAATGGGCTAGAGTCAAAATGGGCAATCTTAGTACTTGATAGAGTGGGTCGGGTTGACCCGAAATACTTCTTTTCCACGATTTTTACATTGATAGAATTAGTTAGTGTCTCAAATGTTGAAATATGTTTGGTAAAAAGTTTTTTTAGATAAAGCTAAGTGGAGGTCTTTTGCATAAAGAATACAGGTTTGGTGAATTTTGACAAGTTAGACCCATTTGCTCTGTTTTCATTTCACCTCTTACTGTGATCAGTCTATCTTATTATCTTCTTTGGTTCTTTTTATGAATGCATGACTTTTATTTTGGTTTTTCAATCAACTCCTTGGAGCAGATGGATTTCTTTCGCAAGGGATTTAAGGCTCTCGAAGCAATTGACCCTGTCATACGCCTCGTTGCAGAGAAACATCGGATTGATTACCAACTCAGTGCACTTGACAGTGGAAATGCTGGTGAGAGTGAAGCTACAAACAGCTACGAGAGGCTAGATGATGGGGAATTGAGTTTTGACTATAGATCTAAGAAGCAAGGTGTTGATAATGTCCCCACGTCATCATACTTGATGGAGGTAACCTTAGCATAAATCAGCAATGATCATCAGTCCTAATGTGCCAATGATGTATCTTGTAATTATAACGAGTGTTATATTGTAGGTAGACCGTCCAGATGTACCGCATCTTCAAGTTCCAACATTAGAGGATCGAGAGGTATACAATGAACATTCTTTTTTATTTGTTGACATGCGTTTTTATATTCACGTGTTCTGCAGATAATAAATCATTATAAACATCAAGGGGAGCAGTTTTTTAGCAGGCAAAAATCGCATAATCGAGTGAGCAGTTATTCAGCTCCATTATTCCCAGATAAAGTAGATTCATCTGAAAAACCAAAGGAAACACAACCCCAACGGAAATATTACTCTTATGTACTACCTTCTCCTATAGATACAAAAAATCCAATTTCAAAGACACCTACATCTGTTTCACCAACTCAAAATAATCCATTCAGCAAAAATGAAAGAGATTTTGGTAATGACGCTTCTACCTCAAAGGCCCGATCCACAACAAAAGACGGTAATTCGATGGATTCTTCAACCCAGTTACCCACTCCACGAGACGGTCATAGTGGATTTGATAGTAAATTAGCGAAAAGACAAGCTTACTCTGGTCCACTACAACCGACTAAAACATTTTCTGGTAAAATTGCATCCACCAGTGGGCCAATTTCATCCACCGAGCTTCCTCAGATACGTTCAAATGCAACTCGTAGTGTTTCACCTCCACCTTTATCTTCACCCAAAATAAGTGAGCTTCATGAGCTTCCAAGGCCTCCTCCGAAACCGGCTGTTTTGGTTTCTTCTGGTAATGGGACCGGTGGTTATTTAAGCTCTTTGTCTTTCAAAAATCCAGAGATATCTGTGTCGAATAAAAGTCCGACCGCGTCTCCTCTACCGCCGCCTCCTTTAGCTGTTTCCAGAAGTTTCTCAGTCCACTCTAGCAACAACCCGAGTGGGAGAGGTGGTAGGGTTGAAGAAGTGTCTTCCCCTCCACTCACGCCCATTTTGCTTTCGAGCATGAAGACTACAAGCCGCACCTAAGGTATTATGATATCGATATGTTACTACTTACTAGGAGGGGTCTTTGGAAAAGTGATTATGTCGATTTCTGATTATTTCAACTTCAAACAATTTTAAAGCTAGCTTTTGGATGTGCTTTCGTTATTTGGAGCTGTCATAATCATATAATTTGATGTTTGATTTTAAATTTTGGGCACTGCTAAATTGAAAAAATCTATTATAAAATGACCAAATAATTTATCTGAGAAATATGTGATGTGAGAAATGGATGTGAATATCTATCAAATTAAAGATTGGGTGACTAGCTCCTTTAGTTTACCTTTAGTCAATCAGCTGGTTAAGCTAATTTTTCAACTGAAAGTAGAACACATGTAATTATCATTTATCCATTGATATGGACACAGTGGTTTGTTTTATTTTATTTATTTTATTATTTTTTTTGTTAGCTGTTAATCGAAAGAAGCACTGCACAGATATTGACACAGTGGTTTGTTTTATTTTATTTATTTATTTTTTGTTTGTTTTGATTGAATGGATCTTTGCAGGGGGGAGCTGATTTGTGTTGAACTTGAACATATATTTATTTTTGCGTCGGTTGGATGGTAACTGTATACGGTTTCTTCATTATCTTGGGTTTCGAGGGGTGTACCTGTAAATATAATGAAAAGTTTTGCTGTTGTCTTGGTTAATGGACATCTTTAGAGAATTTTGGATTTTCTTCTTAGTCCAAATTTAGCATTTTGTTTAGTCATTATACTTCGTATGCGAAATATGTTTATGATTATGGAACTCGAGTCGTATTTAAGACTATTACAAGTGACGGATTCACATGTATGCTACAATTGATGGATGGTAAACAAAACCAATATCATGGTCAGTCTTGATGGGTGATGCCTAAAAGGTCCTGGTTTCGAAATTGTGTGCGTGTGGGGTGTGTGTGTGTGTGTGCTTTTTTTTTGGAATGTGCATGTATGATTTCAGTGTCATCTCTTGCATTTTGATGTATGGGGAGTGATTTGCACACTCCACCATTTGTTTTGCTCACTCAAAATATTTGTGTCATGACATTTATACCCCTACCTGATTTAGTGGAGTGTGCAAATCAAAACACAAATATTAAGGATATAAATGTCATGACATCTAATTTTGAGTGTGCAAATAAATTATTGGAGTGTGCAAATCACTCCCCTTGATGTATGCATTGGTGAAAACTATGGATTTGAAACATAAGGATATGCTTATTTGAAGAAAACTATTACCAACTCGCGGGACAAGTGTTAGACATATTGACATCTTCTCGTGTTGAATTCAAATTTAATAAGTTATGTTGAGAATTGTGTGAGAAAGCACCCGTAAGAAGTGTATTTATTATTGAAAAATGATTCTTATACTTAATTAGCAAGTCTACTTGTATGTCTAATGATTTGATTGATGGATTTGAAAAAGTCATGGTGAGAATTCGAAGAAAAAATGTATAATATAAGTGTAAGTAATTTATACATTAGACATGTATTTAAGCATGAATTGTGGCTCAAATAGGATTAGTTTTTATTTTTATTCAATCTTTTCTGTCATTGGTCAACTTGATTGAGGGATCTTGATCCGTTAGATAACACAATCCTTGAAAAAACAAAATAATTGCGATATGTCATTTTGGTACGAAACTCAAAAACTTGACGAAGTCATAAATTTACTCACTATGAAAGGAACATCAGAAGAATTGCTTGATCATACAAAAATTGAACATTGGGTTGCACTTAAAAGTCGTCTTTAGTCACCTTTAACAATAAAAGAAGCAAATTAATTTTGACAATTGAATTTTTATAGTATACCACAAAAATATCATTGTAATTTACTGAAGAAAGTAGTTTATTGAAATAATAATAATAATAATAATAATAATAATAATAATAATAATAATAATAATAATAATAATAATAATAATAATAATAATAGATAAACCTGTAAAAATAAAGGATAAAAAAAGAGAAGGAAGGATTGGAGGAAATCCAATCCTTGAGGAGAATGGCGATAATTCAAGCACCTGCCTTTTGCTGTGACCATTTTATCATCCATAAATCTTGTTCAATCCCCCCAATTCACAAAACTACTAGTTGTTCATCACTATCTTTATCCTCAATCAACAACACAAACTCCTCCACTCATCTGTCACTCAACAACCGTCGCAAACTATTCACAACCTCCTGCTCACTTCTCGAAGATGGTGTCTCAGGTACCTCACTCCTTTAATACTACTAGTAACACCAACTGTTTAATTTAAAAATTCCTATATACTACTGTACAAGTTACTCTGAATTACTGTTTGGTGCTCTTGTATATGTTTACTTGAATTCTAGTTAGTTATATTATGCACACTGTTACTTAGGATATGCTGCCTGGCTGGCTGCTTCTTATTCTTAAAACCAAAAAAGATAAAGTGAAAAGAGAGACAAAGCTCAATGACGCCGACCGTGTTTTTTATGCCGTTTCGAGTGTTCTTAGTGTTAAGGGGTGTTTGGGATTTGCCTTTTTTTTTTTTTTTTTCTTCCTGCTTATGCTTGTTTAGTTGTGCTCATAAATTAGTACTTATATGCTCCTGAAAATTATGCGCTTCTGAAAACTGTGTTTGGATTTGCTTATTTTGTGAGGGAAAAAAAAGTACTTGAAAATTGATAAATTTGTTGAAAATTTTCAATTAAAGTCATATATAAAAGGTCTTAGGTTAAATATTGTGGTACAACACTCAACTAATCAGCTCCCAACATGCGTATCCGCGTATCACAATCTTGTCATTTTGACTCAAAATAAGCAGACAGGAGCAGTTTGGATAACATAAAAATGTTTTTGCTAAAAACTATGCAGATAAAATAAGCAATCCCAAACCACCCGCTAAGTGTGACTTCTAAATATTGGCGACCCATATGGAAAGTAGAATTTAGGGATAGGCAAACAGACAGAGAGAAAGAAGTGGATTTAGGTTAATCTTATGGAAATTGGCTAATCAACAATCCCGTAAATTGTTGTGTTCTTGTGGTTATTTACTTCTCCACATCCTTCTTTTTGTATAGTAGGTGACTTTGTGTGTGTGTTTTTTTCAAATTCGGATGAAATGGATGGCTTAAAAGTAAAACCTTGGTACCCGAGGAATTGTACCTTTGTGAGGTTGAATTGAATTTTATGGTCTTCTAGGAGTATGCTCTAATATTGACTCCCTAAATGATTCTACATAAGAGCTTTATATGATTGTTAACATCATCCATGCTTTATATTGTTGTATTGAAGGTTCTGCAGTTCAGACTCTTGAGATTGATCCCATGTTAGATGTCAAGGTAATTTTTAACCTCCCAATGATTATTTGATATTATCTTCGTGATGCATGATAAAAGTTCACATCGTACGATTATGTTAATGGAAAATGATGGAAACAATTAACTTCATTCAGATTCTGTTTTCAGAAGAAGGCAATGGAAATAGCCCCCGGATTGAAAGGAACTTCCATATATCTTGTTGGTAAGTTCTAGTTTGTCTTACCCTTTTGCGGAAATCTTTGTGTGTACTGGAAAACATCTTATTGTTCTTGATTATATAACAGGGATAAACAGCACAATGAAAACAAGATTGGGGAAGCTTCTGGCAGATGTACTCCGGTATTACTATTTTGACAGGTACCTTGTTCTCACTCTGATTTGTTTCTGAAAAAAGAGGGAATTTTTAAAGACATGTTAGCTTGTATGCAGTGATAGTTTGGTTATCGAAGCTGCTGGTGGTGAAGCTGCTGCAAAACAACTTCTAGATATGGATAAATCTGCATTCCGTGAATCAGAGGTAGTTCCTAGTTCCTACCTATCATTTAAGCTAGAGGTGACCAAATGTGCGGGTTGAGGGCAGGTCAAAATGGGTACTTTCTGTATGGCCCCAAACGGGTTAGTCAGATTGACCTAAAATGCTTTTGTCCAAATATTTTCACCTTTTTGGTAGATGAATAGTGTGCCTAATATGATTACGTATAGTATATATATCTTTTCAAACATAAAAATGTTTTCTAGCAATAAATGACTTAAGAGGTTCTATTCATTAAACATAACTTTGGGTGACTTTCAATTCATTTGACTGATTTCCCATTAGCTGAATCTTCTGATATCTCCAGTTTGGGGTAAAATAAAACATAACTCAAATCAAACCATTCAACTAATAAACGTGCTGATATTGCTACCACTACTTGTCTACTTCAAGAGTTCAAGTACTCCTTATATTGGCATATTTCAATGATATTTATAACCATTTGTTCCTTGCAAATGATATGTTATTTAACTGGTCAAACAACTTACAGACTGAAGTATTGAACCAATTATCATCAATGGGTCGCATGGTTGTTTCTGCTGGAGATGGTGCTGTTCAGAGTTCAACCAACCTGTATGTGTTTTGGCTTTTATTTATATCTCCCAGTGTTAGTTAAGGTCGTCCCAAATTGACTTGCCCTACTTGATTTGATTTACTGAAGGCATTGGATGTTACAGGTCATATTTGAGACATGGTATCTCAGTACATGTAGACGTTCCTTTGGATATGGTAGCCAAGGAAATAGTAGAAGATGGGCTTCGACTATTTGGAACAGAGATTTCGCCATCCGCATCTCATTCTGAGGTATGCCCCAAATTTTACTAGAGGTGTTTGATGTAAATTGTTTACTGTAATACATAAGGACATCACCAGAATGTGACAAAGGTTTCAAAAGGGTCACCCAGTTATAAAAACGTCAAAGGATGTCACCAAACTTTCAAAAAGTTGCCATTAAATTTAAAGGTTTGTATCAAATGAGTTGATGACCTTTATACCCTTAATGTAAATTTAAAAATTCTTATATAAGAAGTAACACAGATCTCAGGCACACTTTTACAAAGTTAAAAGATATACATTCTCACATTAATATCAACGCAACAACTACCAAACAATTTATACATCAGATGTCAAAAGTAGCAAACCCCCTCTCCATGTGACGTCTTTTTCCCTCTTCCCTACGAGGCTATGACATATCCACATCCTTCTCTTTTTCAAGTGACCATACCTCCTTTGTTTTCTACTTCAAACTTTTATTTTTTGTTTTAAACTCTTAAGGTTTGTTTTTCTACGTTGGGTTATCGTGAGAAAACCCCATATACTTTACTCGAAGTGGTTGAGTCCTTATAGTAGTGTACATCCGTGGTTTAAGTAGAACGTATACAATAGGGACATCATTGGTTCAGTAACAATGTTTGAGGACCTAGGTCCCTAACCACTCACAAAATAAGATTTTATATATTTTTTTGACAATTTCCCTTAAATGTTTGACTACCTAATACTTTGTAATGATGGGTATTGTTTTTAATTTTGCAAGATTTACTATAAGCGACGCTTTTTGGAAAGTTGAGCTGCCTTCTTTGACTGTATATAGTTGGGTCATGGGTGGCATGTTTAGGACTTTAAGCAAAAACTTACATGACCTCCTTGTATATTTAGATTATATTAAAATGACAAAATGTATACCTTGAACAGTAGTATACAAGCAACTGATTTAACTTGCATATGAACAATATTTAGGTGGTAAGCCAGCTAGCTACTCTAAACAAAGAATTGCAAGAAGGATATGCAATGGCAGATGCAACCATTTCACTCGAGAGTATGTCCCAGCAAAACTTGCTACTTTTAATTCTATGAGCACATTATTAGTAATAAGTCAGTCTACGTGTAGTAAAAGGTTTTTTTGTGTAAGCAGAAGTTGCTGGTTTGTTGGGTTATGATGATTTCGATGCTGTTAGCACTGAAGACATGGGTTTGGAGGTGAAAACCATATACATTCATTTACAAAATTACTACAAAAAAACATAAGAAATATGCCTAACGTTATATTTGTCTTGTTATTGTAGCTGCTGACGGAGTTAGAAAAACTTATGAGAGTAAAGAAGATGATGGAGGACGCTGCCAGGCCATTTTAGGTCATTTGTTATGCCAACAAAGCTTCTTGTATGTTGTGGTGATGAATACAATGTAATCTATAGCATGTGCCCATGTCTCATTATCAAATCTTTCATATGTTTAAAGTATTAAAAAAATTAGCCAATCTTTTAACTTATAATGAGCAACCAAATCACAAAATCTGTTTTAAGTGTTGAACATTGCCGGACTCTTTGAGGACAAACATTGTCGTGATGATACAAAACGGCCAAACGAATGAACAAATGATGTTTTTCTTGGCGATCTGAGGAGATCAAGTGCGTTACAACTAGGTCATTTGATGATTAACTTTGGTGATACTTATAACATATCGACATCAATAAAAATATTTGTATAATATCATAGTTTTTAATCAAAAAAAAAAAAAAAAAAAAAAAAAAAAAAAAAAAAAATCGTCGATATTTACTTGGCATTCGCATCAACTGTATGTTCTCCTACTTTTTTACTACTATTTCTTTTCTTTTTACACATGGATCCCCCTTCCGGAAGTTTGGCATACCATTAAGGCTTGATTAGGCTCCTACACTTTTCTTTGAAAGACATTTAAAATGTGGAAATAACTTGTTAAAGAAATGTTGATATGTTTTGAAGTAGACGTGCCAATGTCGTCATAATAGAGTTATGAAAGAGATCACAAAGAGTGGGTCTTGATCCTTAGCTGTCACCCTCGTGTCGCTGCCAGAAATTCGTGCACCAAACTCTACTAGGAGTAATTTTTTGGTACGCCTTTTCTTTCGAATTAATTTAGCATGTGTTTTAACTTGTCATATGCAAAATACTACTGTAATTTAGTTAATATGGATAGCTAATTATATATAATAATACCTTTACTCACACATAACCGCGAACAACCGCGACATTTACTCGCACATAACCGCGATGATATATACCAACGTTAATTTGTGTATGCAGTTCTTTTTATCATGGTTGTCAGGATCTCGATCCTGATCTTACCAATTTAATATACTGCAAAGCAAAAGCGATCCGGATCTTACATATGATCTTTGAAAGCTTAAGATCTTATAGGATCCCGATCTTGACCAAAGGATCTTAAGATCTAATCCGATCCGATCCTACTTTTCTCGGATAACAAACTAAAAAACGGCACATTTCTAGATTATTTTTTATAGAATTTAAAAAACAACATGTTAATCTTATTAAACATTTCATAATCATAATTTATGACAACATTTTGATGCAATATTCATATAATTTTGTTTTTATAATATATAATAATTTGTAAATTTGTATAATATTACAAAAACTATTAAGAAAATAACATTATAGTAGGATCTTACGATTCCGATCCAATCTTACGATCACGATCTTGCAAAGACGAAAACGATCCTGGTTAGGATCCCGATCTTGAAAACCTTGTTTTTTATGTATATATGAGTATGGAGTAAATAAGAGGACGTATAGTTTAATTTGTGTATGCAGTTCTTTTTATGTATATATGGGAGTAAATGAAAGTAAAAAATATTAATAGTTTAAATTGTAATTAAATATTTAAATATTTAATTGATTGCATTAACTTTTACAAGTAAGAGTATCTTAGATTTTTAGCCTAACAACATTTTTTTTTTTTAATATTTTTAAGTTTTAAGCAAATAAGCAGCATAGATAATAAATTCCACACTCGGTATTTTCACTATCGATAATCAAACTAATTACACAGGCATAACTCATTCAAATTCAAACATGCCTCACTAAAAAAATAAATAAATAAATAAATAAATAAAAACTGTCATGGTCAACTAAATCACCTCCAAATTGTGATCATAATTCATAACGCATTGTTGGGGAAATGTAGGATGCGTGATTCTTTTCTCAGTTACATCTGGACTTATATTTCGACTACGAGATAAATTCTAATTATTTGAAAATAAAGAGTAATGAATAAAAATGTACACATATCAGGAATTAAAAGAAAAAAAAAGAAAAAGAGAACGCTAGACGTGTGTCTGTGTACCAGCATTCGGACCGCATGGAAACGGAAATCATCATCAACATCATTCCCAATCCTTCACTATTAACCCCTCTAAAATAATTAAAATTACATCGACACCCCTGACATCCTTCACGTATAAAACACCCTTTACCCACCTTATTTTCCAATTTCCACATTACCCTTTTTCCTTTCATTCATCTTCCGGTGGTAGTACTGCTCCTCCAAAACCCCCTAAAAAATTCATCCTCAACCGGTGGCGGAGGAGTTTTATATATTATTCTTATAAATAAATAAATAAATAAAAAGTTTACAGATATACACTCACCCGATGATGAAGAAACAACAAATGTATAGTATAAAAACTAAACTTTAAAATATATAGTACTGTTTAATTCATCTTTTTTTTACTTTTCTTATTCACATTATCATCCTTTGACTGTTACTTTTTTTTATTGATGAATGTCTACACATTATCATCCAATCCAACAAATATAACCTTGTATTCATCGCCGCTGACGTCACTTTTACTTCACCTCCGATCCTTCATTTATTAGTATTATGTATTTAACTCTTTTTTTCATCGGATGTTTGATTCAAACTTGAATCTGATCTAATTTTTGGATTGCGTTTTCTGTAATCTTTTTATATCTGACCTCTACTTTTTATCAAGTTGATTTCCATTGCTGCTACATTGTTACTTTACTTTTATTCTGTAATCTAATATTATGATTTAAAAATTTTCCTTTTTTTTTTTGCAGGCATGGGCATTGATTCAGCTGAATAGATTGAGCTCACGATTTTTAGCTGAATGTCAGGTGTTTGGGGTTTCGTTGATTAGGTTCTGCGTTTAGTTGATGTTCCTAGGATAGTTTATTAAGTTAGACTAGTTGGATTAAAAACTACATTGTTAAGATAAACGTTGTTTGGGGTGAGAATTTGTGTATAATGGGATTGCCACAAGATTCGTTCATAGGAAGTTGTGATGTTTTAGAGACCTCGACCATCTTGGACCCTTTAGTTGATGATGGCGTTTGTAATCTTATTGAGATGAATGCGGATAACACGATTGAATTTGTTGAGTCTGCTGATGATGCTCATGGGTTAAGAATCGGTCCAAATACTAAGTTTGATCTGTCAACGCCTAAATCTGTTCATAGTTTTAAGACTCCATTTTCCCGGATTGTGGGATTTGAAAAATCTGATAAAAAGAATGTCACGTCAGATGCTGCATTGGATGGGCAGGTTAATGCATCTAACGTTAAAATCAATGTGGGTGAAAAAGAATTTAGTGTGTCTATGGCTAGGAAGAGAGTGTTATCACCATTGAACAATATACTTTCTTCTAAACTGTTTGATGGTGATCATATAGATATTGGCTGCAACAATCTTCGCGTTAATGGACATCCTAAAACTGATGATCACAATGTGAAAAATTATAAGAAGGCTAATACGGGAATCAATGATTATTCCCCTAGTCTTTTCACTGACGGTCCTGTTCTAGTGAAAGATGAACTTTTTGCTTCACTTTTTCCACTTGGGTTAAAAGATATTAGAGAATCTAGTAAGCCAAAATTTCAGACCAGACCTATACTAATACCTACAGACAAGGTGAATTCAACACGTTCATCGTCTCCCCTTGGTCCTAGATATTTTGCAGCCAATAAAGTGGACTATGGGTCGGCAAGCAAGTCAGTTGATGAAATCGGTTGTTTACTTGATGAGATTGAGTTCTGTTCTCCTAAAATTTACACAGGAAAGAGCTGGCCTTTTAACAAAGATTTGGGATGTAACTCCCGTATACGGAAGTTAAGGGGAAAAACAAGGGGTCCCACTGTTAGGAGGTCCTTAGTTGGTTCTTTCGAAGAATCATTGTTATCTGGTCACCTTCTATCAGGAGACAGTAAAAAGGTTAGTGCAAGTTTTTTTCAGATTAAGTTCCGTGTGTGTATGCAATTAAGGTCTGCGACTATGTCTAATAAACTGCACATTTATGTGCAGAAAATTGATGGTTTTCTTGCTGTACTAAGTGTCAATGGGGGAACCTTCTCACCAAAAGCACGTAAACTTCCGTTTGCAGTTACAAGTGTTGATGGAGATAGTTACTTACTGTATCATGCTTCAATAGATCTTGCAGGGAGTTCCTCATCGAGAAGCCAAAATCAAAGACTTGGCTTTCACAACGATGATTCACAAAGTTCTAAGAGCCGTTTGCGTATTCCAATGAAAGGGCGGATACAACTGGTATTTGGAATGTTTTATAAAATTTGAGTTACTTAGGTATATGTTCAATAAGACATGGATTAGTTTTTAAGCTAGTACTGTATATATTACAGTTCTTTCGCTGACATCTTTTATGGCTTTACATAAACTGTCATACGCTCGTATACTTTGTGTTTGATCTTCAATGGATTATTTTCCTGTTTAACTCTTACACAGGTTGTAAGCAATCCCGAGAAGACACCTCTTCATACTTTCTTCTGTAATTATGATTTGAGCGACATGCCAGCTGGCACAAAGGCAAGTGTATATCAAAAAAGCCTGATTTTAAACATTCTAAACATGCCAGAATGGAATGTAACAAATTTATCTTGTGATTTCTTAATGTAGACTTTCCTACGGCAAAAGGTCACTCTTGCATCATCAGCTCCGATTCAAAGTTCAGAAAGTTGTTCCTCTGGTCAAAACATAAAAGAAAATGGACCCACTGGGTGCAATGGGTGTGCTTGTCATGTGGATGGTGACTTGACTTCCGGATGGAAGGATGCTTCGCATCATGGAAGTTCCAATCAATATAAAAGTGTATGTTCACGGGTGAACGGAAACACTGCAGCTGTTGGTGCTCTACGCTATGCTCTCCATGTTCGGTTTTTATGTCCTCATAGGAAACGCTCAACAATGGTTCAGAAGTTTGGACCTGATTCTTTATCTCCTGAAAAAACAAGTTTAGAGAATGAAGGGGAGCGGAAGTTTTTCTTATGCAGTGATTTGAAAGTGGTGTTCCCACAACGCCATTCAGATGATGATGAAGGGAAGGTATGTTCATACTATGTATATGTTACTCTCATTGTTAAATTATGAAGGTTGTAGCTGATTAGCAGGCGTAAAACAAGAACTAACACATATTTATTTGCGGCGGATGACAGTTAAATGCTGAATACCATTTCCCTGAAGATCCAAAGTACTTTGATATCAGCTGCTGATGTTTACGTATTTGATGTTGAAGAACATAGTTAATGGTTATGGAGCATTGGAAAATGTTGTTCTTGAAGAGCATAGGGTTGGTCAATTTTGGTTTCGTGTGTTGTGGTTATTTGATTTGTGTGGAAG
This sequence comes from Artemisia argyi, assembly GCA_030686995.1. Lineage (NCBI taxonomy): Eukaryota > Viridiplantae > Streptophyta > Magnoliopsida > Asterales > Asteraceae > Artemisia > Artemisia argyi. The sequence continues at coordinate 130,613,491 of CM060706.1, read as the reverse complement.
CAAGCAAATGCATATACAGGAATTAGGAAATAAATGTGAAGGGCTGCATGTTATATCCCATAGCTAGATGATCATATGAAATGTGATTAACATCTTTATAGGTTAGAAGCTTTGATTATTTTGGTTTCCTCTTGTTTTGCCGCTGTGGTACAGGGTTTAGATATTACAATTCGCACATTGTTCATATGGTTTTTTACATGGTACATGCATATTGCACATTGTACATGATTTTCAAGTTTATAGAGATTTGTTTAAGTTTCAAATTTCCGATTTTGATTGTTGAATGCTACACGGTCAGTCAAACTTCACAACGTCACATCATCCGAATGAGTACAACAGTTGATGATTTATGCAGATCGAAATCCAAAATGGTTGTGTTGACCCCCTTCCCTTTCAACTTTTATCTTAACTTTATAAAAATTAATGAATTGACCTAAGATTACGAAAAACATATTTTAGATAACAATTTATTAAAGAGGTTCAAGTGTTTCGGTTCACTTCCTACTTGTGTCATTTTGATTAAAAAACTACACATCAAGCTTAAAACATGCAGCGTTGCATTCTGTCCAGTAGGGTACCACTGATAGTCACAAAACTATATGATAAACCAGACTCAAACTTTCACATTTTAAAATGTCCCAAGTATGAGTATTGCAGACTCAAACCATTCCCTAGGCCTAGACGTATAATGAAAAAGAATAGAAAGCCACTAATTACGTACAATTTTAATTCATACGGTTCGGTTAGTTCGGTTAGAAAAAATTTCTGGGCCAAACCGAAAACTGAACCGAACCAAATTCAAATTCGATTCAACCGAACCAAATAACCAAAAACCGAACTCTTATAACCGAAAACCGAACCGAATAACCCGAATTATATAATTTTAATTATTTTTTCATTTAAATTATATATATTTTTAGCACAATTTTTTTTCAAGCTTAAATAATGATATATTTATACTAAAAGAGTTTTAGTAAAAAAAATCATATAAATACATAGAAAAATGTTATATTAATATTAAAAAGAGTTTTAATAATTTATTTCCATATAAATACATAGAAAAAATATATATTTATAAGAATTCAGTTTTCGGTTTTCATTGTCAAAACCATATCCAAACCGATAACCGAATATTTAATTCGGTTCGGTTACGAATTCGGTTCAGTTTTTTTCGATTCGATTTGGTTACCCGATCCATGAACACCATATCACAGCTGCGTAGTTAATATCGTCGATATCTCGTATATCGCCACTTAAAAAAATATCGGATCAAAATATCGGTCAAAATATCGGATCCGATAATATCGCGATATTTTGGCGATATTTTGGTATCGCGAGATATTGAAATCGGCGATATTTTGGATTTGACTTTCTGGGTTTTATTTTTTGGCAGCCCAATTACTAATTGGCCCAACTTAATTAGACTATAACCCAAATTCGAACCCTAATTTTGGAATGGCGCATCATGATACAACAGATAAACAATCACTTCTTTTCTGGGTTTCTTTCTTCTTCCCTGGGTAGTTAACTTTGACTTTTCTGGGTCGGATCTTGAGTTCACTAAAATCCGACCATGATTCTTCCCCTTCGATGTTCTTGTTGGTGTTGTGTTCTTGTTGGTGATGTTCTTGTTGGTGTTGTGTTCTTGTTGGTCTGTCTTGTCGCTGTTCTTGTTGGTGGATCTGGAAAAATACAATGAGAGCTGCGTATGTGTTTTTTAATAACCCTAGAATGTGTTATATAGTCTCAGAAAATACACGTTCAGTCCTCATACTTTAGTTTATTATATATATATATATATATATATATATATATATATATATATATATATATATATATATATATATATATATATATATATATATATATATATATCCTAGAAATATAAAAACCGATATCTCACCGATATCTCACCGCGATAAACGATATCTCGTGTATCGGACCTTGAACGATACAAGATTTTGGACCGAGATAACAACATAGTATCACAGGTTCACAAATCGCAGCATGTAATGTTATGTATGTTAGTAACATAAGTATAAAGCCACATGTGTCACAAGATGACCATATTATATTAGCAAAAAGCTACATTTGCTGACAATGATTAATAATTTAAGAGAAAGAGTCTAATCTCATAAAACGAGTACTTCGAAACAAGACTGATATTTGTCCATACAATTCTCAATTTTCCTGTTATGTGCATTCCTTCATAGAAAATCTTACAAATGCAATTTAACTAACAAAGGTTCTACCAGCAATCAAAATCTTCTTCCACATGTAGTTTCAGTAGCCTGAAGACTAACCTTCGCCTGTCAATCACATTATGGATTAGTTAAAACTACTTAGTACAACAAAGGTTATTTCATATTAACGATTGAAATCATCACACTCCAAGAAGCATTTGCAATTCAAAAACTAGCTAGACCCTTAAAGGTACTACAGTAAGGTGTTGTTGATTTTAACAAACTACAATCAAATAACCACCAAAAAAAAAGATTGCTGAAGATCATCGAAAGATGAAATAAGACTACGTATACATGATTCCTGTAACAATATAACCAACCACAACTAGTTAATGAGTCCAATATAGTAGTATTAAAATTACAGCAAGGAGGTGTTTGGCACTACATTCTGGAAGTTGGCATACAATCGCAGTTTTAAAGTTGTAAATGAGATAATCACATGTACTATAAGTTAAAAATTAACATGTAACTTGACCCCTAAGTAATTACTCCAGATGTTACACTACACCGGAACTAATTATCCAAAACCACGCACATGACCACATACATTAGCAACTCATCAGACAGAAACAGTTTTACGGTTTTACCATACACATACATTAGCAACTCAACACACAGATCACAAATGCATCGCAATATATCATATCAAGAAATAATCATCAATAGCACCTCGTTTAAATAACTAAATACCATAAACGCATTACCAATAGTAGCAACCTTGTTCCAAAATCCCCTCATTTCACCATGTATATCGATCCCAAGTAATTAAATAACCATAATAGCTTTAGTTACGCTAACCCTAAACCAATAATCCGAAACCGTTTAAATAACTCCTACAATATCATATCACCGATTGTCTATATCCTACTTCCCCCATACCCCGCTACACACACAAATTAGAAACTCCCTAGACAAATTACATATGCATTGTAATAATATATATCAAATCAACAAATATGCATTCATTACCATAGACAATCATAAAACTCCGTTATGACATTACGAAAAGTAGCAACATTGTTACAAAACACCCTAATTTCACCACATATTAAATAAAAAAAAAAGCTAATTAGCACCCTAACCTCCATAAACAACCTCAAGCATCAGCAGCAGCATTATCCTTATCATCACCACTCGAAATACGCAACCCCGAATTAACCGTACGGCCGCGCGTCCTAGACGGCAAGATATTCTCCAAATCAACTTCAGCCAAAGGATCATCCTCAAGATCATCATCATCAGACTCACCACTAAAATCACCACTATCATCTGAATCATCACTATCACTATCATCATCATCATCATCACTCTCTTCAATCATCTTACCTTTGCCTTTATCATCCTTCATTATCCCTTTGCCTTTCCTATCAACCGCCACGTCATCATCCTCGGACTCACCTTCTTTGTAATCCTCTTCATCTTCTTCCTCGTCTGAGCCGTCATTTTTGGCGCCATTTTCTTCGGTGAGTTTTTCTTTTTCTTCTTCTGGTCGGGGTTTTTTGACGGCGGCGGCGGCGGCTAGGTCAAGGTTTTCGGCGGGTTGTTTGCGTTTGGGAGGGAGAAGGTTTTGTGGTTCGTCATTGGTGTTGAGCTCTGCCATGGCTTGTTACTGTGTGAACCTCCAAACCCTTTGTTGTTGTGTGTATTTTTAGGGTTTTTAAATTGGGGTGACTTGATTTCGGGTTGTTGTTTGGATACGGGTTTTATGTGTTATCGGGGCCTGGTTGCTAGCTTTGGGCCTCAAGCCTTATAAATGATTTTTATTTATGCAACATTTCGTAGTTTTGGAAGAGCATCTGTGCATAGCAACAAAATTTTAAAATTTACTGTTGCAAGTTATTCAATTTTATCAATTATTAACTAAGATAATAATAAAAAAGAGTTGTAATATAATGTCTTGTATTTTAAAATTTGTGGATGAATTTTTAAAAATTATTAATGTTTGGTATTAGATATAAAAACTTTATTTTTACATTAAAAAGGTCAAAAGTTTTCATGTATTCTTTTTAAAATTTTGATTGAAAACATTGTTAAAGCAATACTTTTTTTTTTTTTTTTTTTTAAGTTTTAAGCCAAAAAATTATGTTTTTTTTCATATGTAGTAGAGATAGAGATGTATGTGATTATACGGGAGGATAAGTTGGAGGATATCCGACATACATCTAGGGTTTTTATCGTTTTGATTCTAGAGTTAAATGCAATGCCTTTAAAGTTTGAGAGATAGTTAGCTACCATAACAAAAGATACGATGTACAATAACTGACATATAAGTAACTAAAAGGAAAGATAAATGATATGTATGTCTTAACGCATGTTTAACAACAAAATCGTAGCATACGACAAAATCAAGAGTAAAGACTATAATGAGAGAATGTATTAATTATGCATTAGTCGATGCTTAATTAATAGACACATTTTACGCTTTTATGTTAATAAATCATAAAAACAGATGGCACCGACACCAACATAAATGACGGCATTTTTCAGCCGTATGTATTTTAACATGCAATCACCAATATTAGCGTTAGAAAAACACTCCAAACATGAAACGGTGTCGTCTTAACAGAGGGTGAAACTGCGTCGTTTCTCACGCATTTAATAATATTTATAATGTTCAATTTGTAAACATCATTACGGGGAACTTAAACGGAATCAAACCATGATGTACCTAATAGGCATTATCTGCCTCGCTACATAAATCTCTTCTGAACCTTTATTGCCCCCATTTTTAAGGCAACATATATTATACGGATAAACTATCTAAGATGCTAAAATTACAAGGACATAAATATAATAAACCGAGCAGGCTACACTAATGAACCGAGTCAATGACCAACACCTACACTCGGATCAATTAAGAATATCATGAAGTAAATATCTTACATACCGAGATACAACTCCGACACACCAAACCTACCAAACATAGTGACACTAAGGGCAACACCCAATAGAAAGTATGACATGGGTTGAAACCGATTACGACACACGACCTCACATATGAAATATAACTCGTAAAAACCTCAAAACAAACAGTTCAACACACAATCACACAATCTGACCAAGTGGTGTCACTATGAATAGCAAAGACGTTAGATTGAAGAGAATACCCCGAGATGTAAAAATACCATATAATGAAACCCCATAGTGAAACGATTAATTCCTCAAACTTTTGCTTCAATGACCCTCGGCTTAAAACACTTGACTCTCACCATCTCATGATTTGAATAACAACATTGACCTGACCATCTCTATCTCCAGGACAATATCATCTCATGATCTAACCACCTCACCTCACGCCTTTGATGTATATATGGATACTCAATTCCATCTTTGCAGCATCGATGCCCCATGTCTTTTGCTCGCGACCAGTTGTCAATGGCAATTCATTCTTCGTGTTGTAGGTTATACATGATCCGCTCCTTTTCATTTTTTATTTTTTTTTATTTTGTAGTGGTTCTTTGTTTTAATCATTGGAATTTTATATATTATGACTAAGCAAATGTTCAGGCCATCCACATTGCACCATGGTAGCTGCATTTAATGTCAGAAAAAGTAATGATTTGGCAGGTTAAATTATTTAACACTCCATTGTAGAATTCCTGGTAATTCGCATGTTAAAGGTCGATTGTTCAGTGTTAAACGAGTATAATGCCTGACAAATTGTCTTTGGTGGGCTTCACCACTATCAAAGAATACCACAAAATCTCACTTTGTTATATCAATTACTGTGATGCTGATTTTTTTTTTTTTTTTTTTTTTTTGTACTTTTTAGGTTATTTTATATTTAGAAAATGGTGATGCGTAAAGTCATCAAATAATATGATGGTTCAATCCATTGTGGGTGTTTTATGTAAATATATGAGTTGTTGATGTGCAATGCGATGTGTTAAATTCAAAACTACTCAAAATAGTTCAGATGCATTAAACATATTATAATTAACAAAATGTTATATATTGTGTGACATGTTACCCTCCACCTCTTATATTATATCACAAGCATAAAAAATCCATAACCCGAGCCATAATTCACAAAAGGAATGTAATTTGCACACTTTTATAAGTGATTGACACACTTAAAATTTAAAGTGTCTTAACATTTATACTCTCATATAACTTTTACTCATTTTCACCCGTAACAATATAAATATTAAGACACTCTTAAATCAATATAAAATGTGCAAATAGTCTCTCATTAGCAGAAAAATATAACAAATTATATTATTATTATTATTATTATTATTATTATTATTATTATTATTAGGACAACAACTATTTCATTCCCAAACTATTTCCATCAACCAACCGATCAAATATAATTTGTATCTTCATATTGGACATTGATTTCAGTTACATTCTCAAGCAAAGCATCATCATCATCAAATCATCATCCGGTGGAAGCTACAACAAATCATCATCATCAAATCATCATCATCATCGGCGACTTCCCGGCAACGTGGGCCATCACCTCCGGCGAGTGGAGGTCCCCCCCACTGTCCCGAGTCCGATCCAGGTAGTCCTATTGTCGCAGCAGTCACCGGCCGCCGCCTGCCGCCGTTGACAACCATTGACCACCGGAAAACTCAATTTTCCGGCAGCTAAGCTTTCCTCTCTAAAAAAAGAATTATATATATATATATATATATATATATATATATATATATATATATATATATATATATATATATATATATATATATATATATATATATATACATATATATACATTTTTCTATCTCTTTGGCCTGTATTTTGTCTCTCTTTGCCTTTTTGTGCTTCCCTTTTTTAGTGTCTTAGCCCCTTTTTTTTTAGCTTCTTTCTTAGGTGCCTTTGTCTTGCTTCTTTTGCGCGTTTTACCCCACTTTTTGTTGCTTGTGCCTGACTTTGCCTTTGTTTCCTTGAGGTTAGTATAGACGCATTAGATTGTTATGGTCACCTGAGGTCATGTTCGAGCGGATCGAGAGGGGTAGGGGTAGGGGTAGGGGTAGGAGGGGTAGGGAGGGTAGGCGGGGCTAGGAGTTTTGGTAGACCTGCGGTCTTTCGTAGGATTAGGGTGGGTAGCTGGAATGTAGGGTCGTTGACCGGGAAGCTCTTCGAGCTTGCCGATGCCTTAGGGAGACATAAGGTTGATATAGCGTGCTTTCAGGAGACGAAGTGGAAGGGGTCCCGCACGAGGGAGGGGAACGGCTACAAACTGTGGTATTTAGGTTCTAGGTCTGCGAGAAATGGAGTTGGAGTCATTTTGGCTGCAGACCTAAAGGACAATGTAGTGCAAGTTAACAGGTGCAACGATAGGATCATGGCGATTACTTTGGTAATTGAGAATGAGACTATTAACATTGTCAGCACTTATGCACCACAGGTGGGGCTCAGCGACACAGAGAAGAGGAGTTTCTGGGACGCCCTTGACGAGCTAGTGAGAGAGTGCCCGTCGGATCAACGTCTGATTATAGGGGGTGATTTGAACGGTCACATAGGAGCTGCTACGGATGGATACGCAGGGGTTCATGGAGGTTTTGGCTATGGAGTTAGGAATGACGAAGGTCGCTCTATTTTAGAGTTCGCAAGAGCGCACGACTTAGTAGTTGTGAACTCTTTCTTCAAGAAGAGAGAGGTTCACCTAATTACCTTCCAGAGTGGAGGGCACAACACTCAGATCGACTATCTGATGGTGCGCAGAGGGGACCTTAGAGCATGTAGGGACTGCAGGGTATTCCCAGGCGAGACATGCTCATCCCAACACAGATTGTTAGCCATGGATGCTTTTTATGAGAGGCAACGAAGTGGGAAGAGGGCGACTGGCATGCCGAGGATTATGTGGAAGAAATTGAACGGTCCGGCGGTACAGGAGTTTGCAGCGAAAGTCTCAGAGGGACTGTCGGATCGGTCGGAGGACTTAAATGTTATGGACGCGGATCAGATGTGGAACACCCTATCCTGCATCATTAAAGACGCAGCTAAGGAGTCACTAGGTGTGGCTTCTGGGACAACGAGAACCCAAACACACCAAAGAGAATCTTGGTGGTTTAGTGATGAGGTGCAAACCAAGGTAGCGGCGAAACAATCTAGGTTCAGAGAGCTCCTTTTGAGTAGAGCGGGTAATCTAGAGAATAGGGTCGAGGCAGAGGAGAGGTATAAAGTAGCCAAAAGAGAAGCGAAAAAGGCAGTAGCCCAGGCGAAAGACAAAGCGTACGAGGTTCTGTATAAGAACTTGGACTCCAAGGAAGGGGTAATCGATATTTTCAAGATTGCTAAAGCCCGAGAGAGGAGAAGCAGGGATTTGGGAAACATAAGATTCATTAAAGATGTGGATGGACGTAGCATTGTCAACGAAGAGGATATTAGGAAAAGATGGGGAGATTATTTCTCCTCTCTTTTTAACGAGAGGGCTACACAAGAAAGCGGGGAGAGAGGGACCCCTAGCTGCTTCCAGAGTGCGACTACTTGGATATCAGCCAAGGTGAAGTGAAGGTGGCATTGATGAAGATGGGAAGAAACAAAGCGGTAGGCCCTGACCAAATACCCATAGAAGCTTAGAGGAGCTTAGGTGACGAGGGGTTAAGATGGTTGACTTCCCTTTTCAACAAGATTTTCTCTAGTGATAAGATGCCAGAGGAATGGAGGCTCAGTGAAGTCATCCCTATCTACAAGAACAAGGGTGACGTACAAGAGTGTAGCAACTATAGGGGTATTAAGCTCCTTAGTCACACGATGAAGCTCTGGGAGAGGGTTATTGAGAGAAGGTTGAGAAGGGAAATGAGGGTGTCTGAGAACCAGTTTGGATTTATGCCAGGAAGGTCGTCGATCGAGGCTATTCACCTCCTCAGAAGCCTCATGGAGAAATATCGAGAAAGGCAAAGAGACTTGCATATGGCCTTCATCGAGCTAGAAAAGGCATATGATAGTGTCCCACGTGAGTTGATTTGGAGAACTCTGATAGACAAGGGAACCCCAAGGAGATACTTGAGAGTCATAAGGGATATGTACGAGGGGGCGAAGACACGCGTACGGTCCACAGTGGGAACCTCGGAGTTTTTCCCTGTGAAAGTTGGACTACACCAGGGATCAGCCATTAGCCCTTATCTATTCGCCTTGATTCTTGATGAGCTATCACGTGGGATCCAAGAGTGCATCCCTTGGAGCATGATATTCGCAGACGATATTGTATTGGTGGCAGAGTCAGCGGACGGGTTGAACAACAGACTTGAGCATTGGAGGGAGGCTCTTGAAGAGAATGGCCTTCGGGTTAGTAGGGAGAAGACTGAATACATGAGATGTGCTTTCGGTAGGAGCGATATCAGCCACAACGAAGAAACGGAAGTCTGTATCGGAGACCAGATCCTCCCACCTAAGGAGTCTTTTAGATATTTGGGTTCGGTGATTCACAAATCAGGGATGATAGACGACGACGTTACCCACCGTATCGGAAGAGGCTGGGCGAAATGGAGGGCGACGTCAGGGGTGCTATGTGATAGGAAAGTACCCGTTAAGCTTAAGGGTAAATTTTATAGGGTGGCTATTAGACCAGCTATGCTGTACGGGTCAGAGTGCTGGCCTATCACAAAAGCTCAAGCAAACAGGGTGGAAGTTGCGGAACTAAGAATGCTCAGATGGACTTGTGGTAAAACTATGTCTGACATGATTCCTAACGGGGTGTTCAGATCGGCACTTGAAGTAGAATCTATTATCTCGAAGATGAGAGAAGGAAGGTTGAGGTGGTTTGGTCATGTCAGGAGAAGACCACAAACAACGCCAGTAAGGAGAGTTGAATCGCTTATAGTCGATGGTCGGAGAAGGAGGGGTAGACCTAAACTTAGATGGGAGGATAGGCTTAAGCTCGACATGGAGGAGCTTCACTTGTCCGAGGACATGACCTCAGATAAGAACGCGTGGAGAGATAGGATTAGTATTCGTGGTTAGTTTTGGGGCTAGGATGGTTGTGGGTTTGGGGTTTGTTGTGGTTTTAGGCTTTTTAGGGTCCCTTGGCTTGCCCCCTTTAGGTGATAGGTGCTTTTGCTTTGCCTCGGCTAGTGCTTTGGTTTTGCCTTTGTTGTGCCTTTTGGCTTTAGGCCCTTTGCCTGTGCCTTTTGCTTGCTCTTTTTGCTTTGCCTTAGCTTTAGGCCCTTTGCGTTGCCCTCTTTGGTCTTAGCTGCTTGGTTGGCCTTGGTCTTGTGTCCCCCTCGCACCCTTATTTGCTGGCGCTTGTCTTGGTGGTTTTATTTTGGTTGTTTTGTCTTGGTTGGCTTGTCGTTTTGCTTTGTTTGCTCTTTTACTTGTTTGTGTTGGTTTGCTTTTATGTTTGCTTTTATGCTTGTTGTGTCGTTTTGCCTATATGTTTGTATTGCTCTGTTTGCTTTTATGCTTTTCTTTGTTTTGCTTTCTTTTTCTCGTTTTCTTTACTTCGAGCACACTTTGCACACACTTGCCGGAGGTTTTTCTGGAAGCAGTCTCTCTACCTGCAGGTTACCCTGGGTAGGGGTAGGATCTGTCTACATCCTACCTCCCCCATACCCCGCCTAGGCGGGATTGGGTATGTTGTTGTTGTTGTATCGTAGGCAAGTATTTATCACCATAAATTTGTGTTATTACTAAATTTAGATTACCCTTTGACATTTTGCACACCTTTGTAGTCACTAACAATCCCAAAATAGATTTTGACTTTTAAACAAAAATAAAAAAATACAAACGGTGCCAAGTAATATACCAAAAAGCTTATAGACGTGTCATCTCCAAATTCACTTAGTGGGCCCATCAACAACTTACGTGGCATACTCCGCGAAACCAAACACAAAACCACCGTCAACACCACCACACCCATTACTTTTCCGGCCAACCACTTATATTTCTTACGTCATTACCTTAATAACATTAGTACATTACTAATAAATCTGGATTAAGAAACACAATGCAAGCATCATCATTATCATGTACAAACCTCACCGTTTCTTTCATACACCAGTCACTTTCTAAAAATAGTAATAGTAGATTTAATACACCAACCACCTTTTATTTTTATTTTTCACAATGATGGTATTCATTTTTTCATAGCAGCATTTGTAAAAAAAATATAAAAAGAAAACGTACATTGTTATTAGATATATAGAGAAATGGACCGAAGAACCGAAATGCAGGTGAATTTTACGTCGAAAGTTGATGCTGCGGCCGAGGCGAGGCGAAGGAGGAAAATGGTTGTGAAGAAGGAGAAAGGGTTAATGCGTAAGAAACGAATGACGTTTTATCGCGGTTTTACCTTTGTTCCTCCTCCTTTGCCATCTTATGTATGGTTTTATAACCCTTTCTTTGATAATTTTTGTATTTGTGTTAGATGTTAATCATGTAATTTATGATAATGTTTATAAGTGTGGCTTATTTGTGATATGTAAAATTAAAGGTGGTGGATGATATGATGTTGGTTTTACCGCGCTTTGTTGGTTCAGAAAACAGTTTTGAATAAGCTGTTACCAGTTGTTTTTTCAAACGGGTTACTTTACTAATGATGAATAAGCAGTTTGGATAAAAATTGTTTAACAAACAATAAGCAGATAGCCAGATACACAGTTTTAATAAGCAATCTTAAACACCCTCTGAACCAAGATAACTATGTAAAATTATAAGATCAATTTGACCAAGAAAGAGGACACTGATGGTTTGATTTTGTTGGTTAAGGATACTGTGTATTAGTTACAACAAAAAAGAACATTTTTGGTTAGATTTAAGGTTGACATAAATGGGATAAGATCTGTATTGTATTGTTTATAAAATACAAAAACCAAATCTACGTAATATAGTGTCGGATGTGTGTGTGTGTGTGTATAATCGGATTTACGGTTTGCTAACGGTCATGATTTATATGCGCATAATAAGTCGGTGTGCATGCTTAGTTTGTCTACCATGCAATATACATGGCATGCTAGATGATTCTGTAAGGGGATGTTTGGATTTGTGTTTTGGAGTGAATATGCTTAAAATGGTAGTTGAATTAGTTTTTAGTGTTTGGATTTAGTGGATTGTGCTTCAGATTATGCTTGTGCAGACACATCCAAACATAATCTTTTACCATCACTTTATTGCAATTATCAAATCCTGATTATTCAATATCACAGTCATTTTCAGACCATACATCCAAACAATCCCATAACTTGTAACTTGTTCTTGTTAGTTAGCTATTTATTCATCCTTTTCTTCCAATATCTGTGCGTTATGGTCTATGTTTTTACATGCGTAAATATGGCAGTTAGCGTTAATTGGTGAATTGCTCAAAAAGGAAAAGAAAAAGTCTGTTACCGTTAATTGGCTGAATTGGTAGGACTCAAATCGGTTTTGTTCTGTCACATGTCGTCACTCGTTTAAATTAGAAAATAAATTGACACTTGTAGAAGCTTAATGAATAATTTGTCGTTACTCGTTCTCTGTTACCGTTAATTGGCTGAATTGGTAGGACTCAAATCAGTTTTGTTCTGTTACATGTCGTCACTCGTTTAAATTAGAAAACAAACTGACACTTGTAGAAGCTTAATGAATAATTTGTCGTTACTCGGTCTCTTTGTTCCTACCATGAAGGCATGAACCTATAAAGGCTGTTTATCCCACGTCACGATCTTACTTTATTCAACCTAACCGCATATAGCTTTCTTTTCTTAATAATTAGATCACTGATCAGGAGAGGATGGTGTTTCTATTCCCCAAGAAGCTGCAGAAAAGTGACGTCAACAATGTTGGCAGAATTGTATTGCCAAAGGTTGGTTTTACTTAAATTGGTAATTAGTAAGTTGAATAGATCTATAACTTTTTTTGTTATATGCATTCATTCCAGCAACCAGCAGAGACTCATCTACCCAGGCTCTTAGATGACGAAAGTATGATATTACCCGTAATTGACATGGACGGTGTGGATGTATGGTCATTAAAGTTCAGGTTGGTCTGACTTACTCAGTTACTCAGCTATGCTAAATCTTTTAAACCAAGAAACAGAATATGCAAAAATGGCATGTTACGTAGTTAACTATATTGGCTTTAGTTCTAGACTTTTATAGGCATCTTCTTAGTATGCTTTTTTTGTACAGGTACTGGGCAAATAACCAGAGCCGCATGTATGTCTTTGAGGGCACAGGTTTGTCATTCTTACACCGATTCTTGGTCAATCGTTAAATGTTTATTTCCTGTAAAGCATTGATCTTTTTACAGGGGCGTTCACCAAGAAGCATAAACTGGAAACAGGTGACTATATGCTGATGTACATGGATATAATGACTCGGAACTATGTATGTATACTATGCTGAAACTTTTTAATCTTGATATGTTTTCACCTTTAACATATGAATCAAAGAATCATGTTTTACTTTATAGGGTTAATATTGGTAAAACCACTAAAATTTCAAGTTTTTGCAGTTTAACCATTGATATTTTTGGTATTATTTTGCAATATGTCAGTGAGTACCAAACAATGTTTATGGGTTACTCCACTACAAAGAAATATTTAAGGGACTTGGTCGATAAATTTTTTAAATGTGATTTGTTTAATCTAACAAAAAAGGGTAAATGAACAAATCGGCAAAAAAAATAAATAAAGCAGTTATATAGACAAAAAGGTGAAAGTGTAAGGGTTATAACATCATTAACCTTGCTTTAAAATCAGATGATTCGAGCTGTTAAAGCTTCTGAAGTTGAAGGATGTGCAAATAAGGAAGAGACTGATATTAGTGAAAACAAGGCTGATCTCACGAGTCAGAACTGGTCCGTTCCTAGTAGCCTCGAGTTGGAGACATCTAATCTCCCTGAAGAATTTATCGACTTTTCTAGTGAGGATCCGTTGGCTATGATATCAATGAATGATGACAATTACTTTGGTGATGTTCTCGACTCATTCAGCTTGTGGGATGAATTAATGACTGATTACCATCCAGCAACTCAACCGAGTGCTTCCTTCGACAATCTGTCTAGTGAGGATCTATCGCAGGTATAGGTGTGATTATGATGCATTTCACCTCGTAGCATTGTGTGCTGTCTATACTTCAAAAATAAACGGCTTAAGAGTGTCATATGTTGTGTTGCATTTCCTAGAAGATTGTAGAAATGTTGCTCTGGTTGTATACTTGAATGTGGATGTTCTTGGTTAAATGTTTATACATGTACTCAGTGATGTAGTGCGTTCTATACATGTTTTGAATGGTTTTGATTTGTATGTATACACTGGTGTTTTTGTGTAGTTTTCCAGGCAACCTTTATAGCAAAGTGTTGATAGTATGATACCGCAGGCAACTAGCATCATATTAGTCATTATGCGTAGCTTGGATACTCTGATAAATGATGTAGCAGTCACCACCACAAGCGACAACTACTTTTAGCAGCAAGAATTGGAACGTTTGTCTCAACTGCCAACATCAACCTTCACTACCAATCTACCCCTCATGTCACTGTGTAAAAGAATCAATACTTAGTTAACCTTCTCACAGTGACCCACACGCCACAGCCTACAGGGTTTACCCTTTCTCAAGGTTCATTATGCCTTTTACACACCTACACCACACCATCAAACCCAAGAGACTAAGTGAACAGTGTTGCCCTTTTTGTTTTGAAACTTTCACCGTTTCCTTGATGGGTAACCATGGTTTCCAACATTTCGCCGGAGTAATTCACGGGATCTTAGTCCACCACCACACAAGCGTGGCCACTTTGGTTTGTTTGAACCAAACATCTTACTTCATGAACAATTGATTTGTGCACTGGGTCACATTGTTCTCTTAACTGTTTTCATCCCTTCACAAGAATTATATGCCTACATATAAGAAAGGAAAAAGATTAGATGCCTAAAATATGTGCCTAAGTTTATGACTAAAAAGATGTGAACGTGTTTTATTGGTTTGTAATGAAGTGAATCCATTTACTGTTACTAATAAAATGATACCACATAAAATTAGGCCTATAACTAGGCACACATATTAATGCTCTAAGAAAATCTTCTCTACAATCTCAAGTTCAAATCAAAATTAGCACCAGCACGCACATGTGACCCTTCATCATCAGCATACGTTATGACTATATGTCTACTTGAAGCAAATTAAATATGAATCGAAATCACCAACATGTACTCACAAAACACAACAATCTCATGCATTGCTTACAAAAAAAAAAAAAAAAAAAAAAAAAAAACAATAGATGTAAAGTAATTAACCAAAAGATATTGCATTGACAAAGGTAAGGTCCAAAAGTAATTAATCATCTGCCCCCATTATGTTTCGAGGGGAATATACTTTCAAAATAACAAAAACTTCTCAATTGAATAGGCGGATGATAACACAATCCTCTTCGATACCAAAAAATAGTCAGCCATAGGGTTGAAACAATACAGGTTAAACTGCACCCTTTCTAATGTACTGACAGAAAAAGAGTTAAAACTCTCCAAAACTAATGTCATGCCATGATGGAAGTAGAATGTAATCCTATATTTATTGCCTCGTTTCAAGAAAAGAAAACAGCCCAGGCACCATGCCCGATCAAAACAAACATCATTTGTCATCATTGTCGATCCTACTCCTTGGCAGCCTCAATAGCAGCAGGAGGTGCAGCACCACCTGTTGTTGGTCTGTTCATCCAAAAAATTTAAAGTTTAGCTTCAAAACCAAGGGGAATGAGTGAGAGACATGATGGTGCAAGAACACTTACAGGCCAACGAACACTTTAAAAGCATCATAGATTCCCCATTGAGCTCCAGTGAGAGTTCCAATCATGACAATACGTAGGGGAAGCCCACGGGTGAACAGACCCCAAAGTCCAAGCTTCTTCACAGCCTGAGAAGTAAAAAGAAAGGAAACAATATGATGAATATTGACTAACGCAGTCATGGGATGATAAAAACAGAACTCTTTGTCCGATTATATTAGAATTCAGAAGCACTTACATCTCCAACACTAGCCCCCTTGGCATTGTTAAGGAAGGAAACAAGATTGTCAGCAGGATGAGATACAATAGCGCAGAGAACACCAGCAACGTATCCACCAGCAAAACTAACTCCAAGTTGTAGGGATTTGCTGCACTCGTTCTTAGGTGTGGGGATGGCATACTTGTACAGATTCTCCACAATAGTCTCAAACGAAGCAAACTTCATCATTGTGTCTGTATAATAGTAAACAGAGAGCAATCAGCAATCAAGATACACTTATATCTGTAACACAAAGTTTGGCATGTGAAGATACAAAAAACATTTGGGTTTTATAAAGAGTCGCACTTTCTCATCACTAATTAGTTCTCACCAAAGTCTTGTCATGACTTAATAAACAAGAATAAATTGAGAAGCTCTCAATTAATTATATGTATTTTTTGTAAAAATTTTGTGGATGTAGCATCCCTCTTATTTTATTATGCCTTGCAAAGCATCCAAAACCAGATTCTGGTGAAACTAAATCTAATATCACAACCATACTTTGACCAAACGCAAAGCCTGTGCAACCACTATCTGAGACATTATGAGCCTCTTATTTGTTAAAGTAAACACAAAAAGCTTAGAATCATTCCCAATTCAGACTATTCAGACGGGATAGGTATATATTGTTCTTTTCACAGTCATAAATTCTTTTGCTTCTTTTATTCTTTATGAGGAACAAAGGGGGGTATAAAATACCAGAACATAGGCATTAGCATCTCAGATGCCTCAACTTACATGGTATCTGGCGACCCCAAAGTGGTACCAATCCCTTGTACAACCTGCAAACATGGCAAACTTATGAGAAAACTCCTAGATACATCCATATCACTGCACAGTAATCAAAACTAATAAAAATTGACCATACCCAAGTGCGCCTTCAGATCTGACAAACTTTGGAAGTCCATCACCCAAACCTCTGGCAAAACCAGGTTGTGTCTGGACACGAACCTTCACTGCCTCCATGGGACAAAGAGCCACATCAGCAATTAGCTCTGCAGATGCTGAACCAGCAAGGTAGATCAAAGTCTTATACTTAGCAGCATACTCTGGGCCAGCAATGTCAGAGTAGTATTTCTTGAAGAATTCATAGAAGCCAAACTTGCAGGCACCCTGAGCACTGTAACCAAGCAAGGTTGGGACCCATCCCCTAAAGAATCCCCTTACACCCTGTTCCTTCAGCAATACCCCAAATCCAGACGAGATGCTCTTGTATTTAACAGGGTCAATCTGCGTAATCAACAAAGGCATGAGCTTATTAACATGGTCTCAAACGAATTGCAAAGATGAGATGTTACGAACACATAAAAAAGACCATGAGAGGGAATAAAACATGGGTTACAGGTATGGATGCAAGTAATATGTAACAGAATTTAGTGGTCCAAAAGCACAGCTTAATACCAGACCAAGTAGAACTACAAATGCAAGGAATTTCTGTTTAATGAAGACCTATATCTTAATTTATTTGTTACACTTGAGGTTAGATTGTAAACATATGATAAAAACTAGCATGATTTTTGTAGCAAAGGAGAGCAAGTAATAAGCTAAAGCCTAAAAGATTGAAACTGCGAATTAATAAATAAAATAAGGATAGGCATATCTTGCTCAAAGCATATGTAAAAGAAAATTCTCCAATCAAGCGATCACAATTCTTCACACTCAGCATCGTCCATAAATTGTTATATTTGCCAATATCCAATTTACAAACAATAGGTGCTATTGGATTCACTAGTACCACACAACTACCATGCACAATAAACCATGTTTATTGTAACCATGTAGGGGTGTAGACGTGTAGTATATACTCAAGTTGAGTAGTTCACATCACTTCGTCTCATGTTCACATAATGCCATAGCGTCAAAACTTTTTAATTGAATATACATGTATTTGAAAAATGATTATCAAAATGTTACATCCTATCTAATTTCACAATATAGTGATATAAACCATAAAATCTCAGCATGAAGTACCCAATACGTTTTTTTTCTTCCAAAAAGCACATCCTCACAACTATTTCATCCAGAATTGTAGATAAACTCAAAGTTACAATTGCACAGTTTTCAGCATTTAGTGCCAAATATGTATGCCATAAAGCACACTTGCACAGCAACTTCATGTACAAGTGTATATCTAATTTGAGGTTGTAACTGCACAGTTTTCAAAATTAAGTACCCAACATATATATGTTATAAAGCACACTTATCAACTATTTCAGAAAGGATTGCAGATCAAATCTGTTAACTAGTCACAGACTCAGATTACTGCTAAAATTACATACTGTATATAGATATGAAAAATCACATGTACCCCTTTATAGATTCACAATATTTAGAATACTTAAACGTTCAACTAAGTTACGTAAGCTCTACTTGATTAAACATTTAACCAGCCAGGATTGAGGATTCTGGTGTTGGAATCAAGCTACACTAAACATAGAAAACAAAATAACTGAAGCAAATGATAAATTTAGGGTGTGCTAAACTCGGCCCAGAACAGAAAACAAGACGTGATTAGGTAAGGTCCACTACAATACATGGCTTGAAAAATTTTGAATTTATTTCCATGTCCAAATTTTGACCAGAATAAAGCTAGGTCCAAATCGGTACTCTACAGCCCTTTTCTAGGAGAACTTTGACCAGAACAAGGCTAGGTTCAGTGTACCTCAACAATTACATATCAAACACCGATAACTATACCTCAGAACTACAAACAAAAATTTAGAAGAGCAACTTAGTCACAATAAAAATAACTCTATTCAGACACATCAACATCTTAACCTCTTAAGTAGTAAATCAAAAGGTGGATATCGAGTATAATGAATATCAGCTAAAACTAACACATATTACCAGCCAGAGCCTTTCTAGGTCGTATTCGAACGCAAACAATGCAAGTAAAAGATAATGGGACACATCACATCTTACAAACATGAATTAAAATGTGAATGTCAGGTATTAGCTATAAAATAACGCACGTCTTCATCATAATTATTTGCCGATATGTATTAAGTTTTAGCTTATAGTCGATATTCAGATTTTGACTCATGATTTGTCTGACACACCATGTATTGTAGTGGCATGAAATAAGCATAAAATGGCATTAAATGAACCAGATCCACATAATTTATCAGTAAATCGTAAGATAAAACATCATAACAGCGCACAAGATAATAAACTAACAAAACTGGCTTTATTTAAAAGAGGCAAATGTAAACTAACAGTAACATGCTAAATTAACCGTAAAAAATACATCGTAACATCAGACGAGCATAACAGACAAACAAATAAGCTCAAATTTCACCAGATCCACATAGTCTAACACTAACTTATCAAACTAACCACAAAATTAACATCAACAATAAATAAGCATATTAAACAAAATTAACATCAATTAACATCACCAGATCCACATAAACTGACACTAACTTGTTAAATTAACCATACAAAACACCTGATAAAATCTCAGAATCATAATAAACAACAAATTAGCTTAAATTAACCACATATAAACATCATAACAGCTCTAAAGCATAACAAACAAACTAAAATGAACCAGATCCACATAAACTATCACTGACCTGTTAAATTAACTGCACAAAATATCTAACAACAAATTAGCTTAAATTAACCACACACAAACATCACAACAGCTCTAAAGCATAACAAACAAACTAAAATGAACCAGATCCACTTAACCTATCAATAACTTATCAAATTGACCACAAAAAACACATCATTACAACAAATCATAATAAACTATCAAAATTAGCTTAAACTTACAGAAAAATTCACCAGATCCACATAAACTATCAAAATATAACTAATTAACCGCAAAAAACACATCATAACATCACAAATAGCTTTAAATTAAATAAATTAAACTAAACTAGCTTAAAACAACATGAAATGAGCCAGATCCAGGTAATCTATCAATAACTTGTTGAAATGACTATATATAAACATCATAACAACACATAAGCATAATTAAAAAAAAAAAAAAAAAAAAAAAAAAGTGAAAAAATTATATATACCTGCATATTACATTTAACAAGATCAAGAGGAGTAACAGTCATATGAGTCAATCCACAGCTCAAAATACCTCCAACAGTACACGCTGCGTAAAACTGAGGCGAATACATCTCAATCTTACCTAAAGGCTCACTAGGTGCCTGAACCACAAAACTCTTTTCATCTTTCCCAAATGATGACGTCATCATTGACGTATTGTTATTTGTTAGGAAACTGTTAGAAGGTGATGAAAATGAAGATGTGTAGAGGTAGTTAGGGATTAGTGATTGACGAGAGGTTGCCATCGGAGATATTTTTGAGTGAGTTGACTCGGTGTATCTCCGATTTCGGCTCTCTCTCTGGATCTCGATGAAATGAGGAGGGTGAGTTAGTGATGAGGGGGTTTTATATAGTGGTGACTGGTGACGATGTGAAATGGTTTAGCCCTAGATATTGACCAATGGGGTGGGGTGTTGTTGAAACGGTGTCGTATTGGTTGTTGCAAGTTGATTGGGGAAAGTTGGAGTGTGTGCAGACCGGGTCAAGTTTTAGACCGGGTCCGGATACATGATAATTTGAAGTTTTGAGCGTGTATTGGAACCGGTGAGCTCGAGCTTGATTTGAGTTTGTTTGAGTTGAGGTTTTATCAAGTTTCGACATCGATTTTAGAATTCAGTTGAAGTACTTCGAGTTGAGAGGTATATATGAGAGTTTGTGAGATGATTCGTAACTTATTTGTTGTGGGTTTAATGCTCGCGAAAGACATGTTTGTGCATATTAGTTGTTATTTTGTTGGTGTATGAACTTTAATTACAAGATATCTGCTGCTGCAACTGTGAATAACCTGTTAGTATTATATATATATATATATATATATATATATATATATATATATATATATATATATATATATATATATATATATGGAAGGGATCAGGTACGTTTTTGGATTTTAGTGCGGATGTACGGACGAATCTCAGCCCTCCATCTAGTCAACTATCTGAAAAAGGCGGAGTGGCAAAATCGTAAATATCCTGTCTTTTTTTTAAAACGTTAATATCACAGTAGTTTTTTTTCTTAAAAAATTCAAAAAAATCTGAAAAAATTAAAAAAAAGAAAAAGAAAAAGGATAACAAATAATTAAGAATCGCTGAAAAAAATTTCAAAAAAAAAATCGTTTTCAACGTTAAAAGTATTGTGATATTAGCGTTTAATTTTGACTTTTGTAAAAAAAAGTCAAAATCAAATTTTGATATCACATAAACCTTTTTTTTTTTTTTTAATAAAAATCTTAAAATCACAATAACTTTTTTGATATCATAGAATATTTTTTTAATATCACGGTTCATTTTTACATGTAAAAAAAATTAATATCACGGTTGGTTTTATAATATCACCGTTTTATAAATATCACCGTATCATAATATTGTTAATATCACCGTAATTATCATGTTTTCTTAATATCAAAGTTAAATTTTTTAAATTTCAAGGTAACTTTTCTTAATATCGTAACAAAAAAAACAGTAATATTAAGTTTTTTACTAATATCAAAGTAACTTTTTAAGTAAATATCGTTAGTATTATAGTAGGACTCATAAATATCCTTAATATCACGGTACCACTCATAATCACAAAACAAAAAAGTTCTCAGAAAAATCTGAAAAAATAAAAAAAGTAAAGAAGACAACAATAGTAAGGAGCGCTTAAAAGGAAAAAATTAAAAAAAATCATTTACATGGTCAATTGATTGATTGAAGGTTGCGTTGGATTTTGACTTTTTTACAAAAAGTCAAGATCAGATCTGGAATGGGCGACCCAGATCTGTCCGCACATCCGCACTAAAAAAAAAGATCCGCACCTGATCCTTAGTGTGTGTGTGTGTGTATATATATATATATATAAAATAAATAAATAAATAACTTTGACAAAATCAACTTTTTCTATTGATGCATGTTGATGTATATATCCTATAGACTAAAGAGTAATGGTCATCGGACCCAACATCTTTACGTCAGTAACACATCATCATTCAACACACCACCAAATAGGTATAGTGATGACCATCAAATCAAACGTATAAGAATACATCATTTGATACAAACATACCCATAAACACACACACACACTCACACAAAAGTTACTAAACCGTTGGTAGTTTACACCACCAAACCAATGTACAAGTCAGATGATGGTGTGCGGTTGGGGAGGATGGTAACATGACACGCGTGGTGGTGGTCACCACTAGGTGGTGCACCACCCACCATTACACATTGCCTTACAATATCAACAATGGTAAAATTTGACAATGATTTATCCTTTTTGCTACATGTGTAAGATATATGAGAAAGAAAAGAAAAAAAATCGTTTTACTCAAACACAAAAACCCTTTCAAAAGTGTAAAGTTTGAAAACAGATAAATGGACAAGGTTTTTTCTAATCAGATTATCAAAAGAAGGCAACTTTTTTGACTCATATGTGCGCAATCTCACGAGGTTATTCCCAATATCATTTCCAAGCCTTCCATGATCACCCCCAAATGTAGATACTTAACGAGGTTTGAGACTTTGAACTATTGACATCTTGTAAGAGGTGACAAAACTAAGAATAAAAGTGAATATATATATATATATATATATATATATATATATAAAGTATAAGACTAATAATAATAATGAGAGGGGGAGGGGGAGGTGAATGCAGCTGAAATGATTGGGTTTAGTAGAAATAAAGCATCTTTTTCCTTTTCAACGGATTTATTAGAAACACAATTCCCTTGAGCAGGATGCTTTTACGAAAATTTAATATTTTTACAAAAGTTAACACTACGAATCAGAATTTTATCAAGGTGTGACACCGCGAGACCCCTTTAATTTTGTCACAGTTTGTAAGGAAACCAAAAAATTTTCACAAACCATCAAGATCATGCCACATATGTTTAAGTACATCTTTAGGCATATAATTTAGGTTTCCCAATCATTTTCCTTTATGTATTTAGGTGGTTACTTGTAAAGTTACCAAATAAGTTTGCATTAAAAGGTTTCAAAATATATATTAAAAATGAAGATGCACGAGTTTGGTGAAAATTGGCCACATGTTTAGTCACACTACATGAATAAGTTTGCAATAATAGACTAGCACCAATTGTGTCTTTTTTTTTTTTTTCCTTTTTTATTTATTTATTTATTTATTTTTTAATAAAAGAAACGACCCGACAAATATATTAAAACAACCAATCAAAGAATACAAAATAAAGCCTTATATGAAAAATCATGTAAGCTTAAAAATGACATGCCCAAAACATGTTTCAAGATCATGACAAGAAAAGAAACTAAGCTATAAAGTCTTAACACAATTACAAGCCAAAATTACAAGACTAAAACTATGATGATAAAAGCCATTATTAAACTTTAAAATATTTGTAGCAAAATTCTTCTCCATGAGGCTGCAATAACTATCTTGATTAACATAATATGGGCCCAGTGAGTGCATAGTCTTCATTCTAGCAATATCCATTTTTAGCCCTAATTGAATCATCTCGTAATAACGAATAGCAGTCCAACTAAAACCTTTATAGTCCATTAACCACACGACCATACTAGCATTACAATATGTATTAAATCACAATGGTTGCGACGCCGTTTTGGCCAGCAGATTTCCCGCCAAAAAACACCAGGCCTCCTGCAGCCCAAGCCCGCCCTTCTCTAGCCCAGGTTCGCTGCACATTAGGTCCAAAAACTCTCCATAATAACCTACCACCTCATACGTTCTTCCAGAGTTTTCCACACACCCACGTAACCACGGGCACACACATCAACCATCTTTTGGAACGAAGTTGGTATTTTCGGGTATGATTTTTGACTATCTTTTGGAACGCGTGAAGAGGCACAAGAACGTCGGGGTTTTCATGTTGGGGTATGTTTTTTTTTTCTTTGGTGAATCTTTTAATTAGGGTTTCGTTATAATTTGAGGTTTTTGTTAATTTCGGTTTTCTTTGCTAATGTTCTTTGCAGCTGTGGGTTTTGGTATTGTCTCAGTGTTATGATTTTGAATGAATGTCAAATTAACAGCTACAGGTACCTTAACCAATAGATACACGTACAAATAGGTTGTAGCTTTGTGAATACTAAACATCTTCTTTTCAATCAAACAACATAAATACCCATCAGTTTCTTTTGTTTTGAAAAAAGTATCAGCCGCAGCTTAGTGTATACTGACATAATAATGGTTAGTGATGTTTTAGGTACAAACAAACGGGTAGCGGTAGCCTGTAGTAGTGTACATGAAAATGATAGATGCAAGCATTCAATTGGCCAAGGTAATTCAGTTAGTTGTTTTCGGCAAAAGCAACACAAATTACATGCCAAAAGAAGAGGTTTTCTACCTCCTTGAATAGTTAACAATAATCTATGAATACAATGAGCGGTTTGGGTAACGGGTCGAAATGGGATACTTAATACCATTAATCATTTTTTATGACCTGTATCAGGATTCATAAGAGTACCGGAAAGACGGACGAGATGGAACTGGACATTAGGTGTATGAAAAGGTAACATCAGTTTATACACATTTTTAACATATGTCATGCAATCAATATGGTTTTGTTGCATTTGTCCGTAATGTTACATATTTATTACAAAAAATATGATATAGAAGAAAAGGCGAGAACAACGTTGTGCGTGAGGAGTTAATAAAATAGATTGCGTAGAAGGTTGGAGGCTTATGACAACAACATTGTTACAGTTGCATCTTCCAAAATGATTTGGGCTCGCTTTTGTCACTTGTAAGTATGTACCAAACCAAGTTAGATATGTTGTTTTATTTGCATAATTGCATCAGGTCCTGATACTTACACTTACAATAGAAACACAGTGCGAAAGACGTTTATATGTTAATATTACATGCTAATGTTTTATATGTGTTGCAAAAAAGATATGGTATTTTGTTCTGCGTAATGAAATTGCGGGGTCCCAAACCTGTTATAATGCTTATTCGACATTCTTAGGCTTTTTAATTGTTGATGGTATGATTGACATTGGAAATAAGTAGATAAGCTTATAAGCACTTAAATAAGTTGATAGATATGTTGAATATATGGTGATTTGCAGGATATCTTAGGCTTTGTAATTGTTGATCGTATGGTAAATTGGATGATGGCCTTGGTTATCACTTATGAGCTACTTAAACAAGGGTAAATCATATTACGTTAACTCTTATTTACTAATTTTTACAAGACACTTTTGTACATCCTATACAATTGTTAGTTTCATCATATATGAGCGCTTTGATGCTTTTTGTTTATGTCGAAGATAGAAGTTTTTGTATTTTCCTGTCTTTATATAAACATGGAGTATGTATAAGAATGGTTTTAATGAATAAATAGTTACTTATACTTGAGTGCTTATTTTATTGCAGTTCATAGCGAAGGTAGGAGGTTTGTTGGGAATTCTGCTAAGATAGAATTCTACTGAAGAATCTGCTGATGGATTCTACTGAAGAGACAGATTCTGCTTATAGATTGTTTCTGCTGAAGTTTAGTTTCAGCATTATTAGTTTCTGCGGATATAGTTATTCCGTATTTTATGTATTTAGTTAGGATATGCATGAGTTAATTTAGGAAGTGATAATGCATATCTTTTAGAAGTTTTTAGAATATACGTTTCTTGTGAAATGGTTTAGGGTTCCTTGTGTATAAAAGGAACATACGATTATGTATTGAGTAACGTTTAAAAAAAACACTTTGATTGTTATTGAAAAGATCCATAGAGGATCAATTGTTCTTAGTATACGTTTGTTAAAACTTGTGTTTGTTTCCACTTTAAAATACAAGTTACAGAGATTATCTATTAATGTGTTAGTGATTACATTAGCATAACTAACGATCTCGAGTGCTCAAAAGATCTATCAAGGTCTTAAGTCTCAACAAGTGGTATCAGAGCCTCGAGAGAGTCTCTGTCATACTAAGAAACACTAATCTTACACCCTCTCAATCAAAAAAAAAACAACAACAAAACACAATGCCTGGAACAGATGATGAAGCTGATACAACTCAGAACATTAACACCACTTCTCTCCAACAACTCAATCTCTCAAACAGCAATGCCAAGTTCCCTTACCTTAAGAATGGTGAGGATTATGAATTGTGGTCCATGAAGATGCAAAACTGGATCACAAACATTGACTGGAACCTTTGAGAAGTTGTTCGTAAGGGCAACAGCTTAAAGAGACATGTCAAAGATGCCATGGGATTGTGGCTATTGTAGGTCCCAAAACTGCTAAAGAAGTTCTTGCTGTGCAGAGGGAGAATAAGGTTAGAACAATTCTCCTTCAGGCTATACCAGATGACCACATGGGTGACCTCCACTTCATGGAAGATGCCAAGGACATTTGGATGGCCATTACGGCTAGATTTAGTGGGAATGAGGAGTCAAGAAGGATGAAGAAGTCAATGCTGAAGCAACAGTTTCAAGAGTTTCAGATATCTGAGGAAGAAGGAATCCACAAAGGTTATGACAGGTTCCACAGGATCTTGAGTCAACTTAATCAATTGAAGGCTAGGCCGGATAATGAGGACTGCAATGCTAAGTTTCTAAGATCTTTGCCACCATCCTGGTTGCAAGTCAGCATTGCTCTCAAAACCAAGGGTAGATTGGACATGATCTCCTTTGATGACCTCTACAACAAGCTTAAATCTCTTGAGCCTGATGTTAGAAGTCCCATTCGACCATCCACTCATTCAGCCTTTGTTGGCACCACATCTAATCCGGTGCATCATGCCTCAAGTTCTTACACCTCAGGAGCATCTTCTCAACCCCAACCTAAACCAACTCCTAAATCAAAGTCCAGTAATATAATGGAAGATATTGTTCAATCTTTTGTTGCTAAATATGAACATCAGCAGTTTCTTGCTTATGATGATTTTGAACAGGTGGATCCATTGGAGATGGAGGAGATGCACTTGAAATGGCAGTTAGCAATGATTTCTATGAACATCAAAAGGTTTGAGAACAAGTTTGGGAGAAAGTTTGGTTTCAATGGAAGAGATGC
Source organism: Artemisia argyi (assembly GCA_030686995.1). NCBI lineage: Eukaryota > Viridiplantae > Streptophyta > Magnoliopsida > Asterales > Asteraceae > Artemisia > Artemisia argyi. Next base: position 130,586,284 of record CM060706.1, on the reverse strand, counting down.
AGCAAGATTTGACAGAAGGAAGGTTAAGTGCTACACTTGTGGACAGATGGGTCACTTTTCAAGAAAATGCAAGGAGAGAAAGTCTGGTGATGAAGTTAGATATGGTTCATATCTATTGGAATCAAGAACTTCTAAAGCTGCACCTTCCAAAGCTTTAGTGACTCTGGATAATCAGATTGATTGGACTGTTCATGAACCTCCTGAAGAGGAAGCTTCTACTTCTGAACAAGTGAATATGCTGGCATACTCCCCCTCTGAGGATAAGAAGGAGCAAGTCTCCTTGATGGGTATCTCTCAGGTACACAATTGTGTTTTTGGCTGTAGTGTAAGATATAATGAGCTTAAACAAGAATATGATGAATTGAAACCAAAATACAATGAGTGTTATGTAGAAGTTGAGGCCTATAAAAAGGCTTTAAAAACTGTAGAAAAACAGAAGGTTTGGTTTCAAAAGAATCAACTCAAATATGAAGAAAAGATAAGAGTTTTAGAAAGTGATTTAGAATGTGCTAAGATAGATTTAAGGCGTACTGAAAAAGAAAAATCTGATGTAGAAAAAGAAAAACAAGAGTTACAAGTAAAGTTAGATAAAGAAGTGGCTGGTCGTATGAAGTGGCAAGAAAGGGTCCTCTCATTTAAGTAAATTGATTGATTGTAGTCAATCTGTTAGGTCTAGAAAGGCATTAGGGTATGATAAATATATAGATCCTGAGGAATTAACTTACCCTGATATATCCAGTGTTTTTGACCCTGAACCCCTACTAGAGTTTCAAAAACCTGTAAAATATGTTAAGGAAGGGGGATTAAATATTGTACCTGGACCTATTAGAGGGGAATACATGCCAATAGACCTGTCCATACCAGTTGACTTTGATGGATCACACCATCTTTATGGCAAAAAGTCAAGTGACTTACCAGACCCTATTTCTAAATCTACTGACTTTGTCTCTTGTTGTGACAGTGACAAGTCTTCTGACCAAGGGTCTACTTCATATGCCAGTTGTGATTCAAGTGAGAAGTCAGACCTTCCCAAGACCACACCAAAGACATCACCCAAGACTCCCCACAAGCCTGTTAGAGTTACTGCTGATTCCAAGACAGTTTCTTCTGAAGACTTGTTTTTTAATTCTTTGCAAAACAATGTTTCTAGTTCTGTTAAAAACAATTCTGTTAATGTTTGTGGTTTGAATGCTTTTTCATGTTATGGAACATCTTTCACAGTAAATAAATCTTCTAAAAAGAAGAAATGTTTTGTGTGTGGAAGTAAATTTCATTTGATTAGGGATTGTACTTTTCATGAGCAAAGAATGGGTGTACATGTTAGTCAAAGAAAACCTAGGCAAATGTGGAAGAATGTTAATGAAATACCATCTTTTATTCCACATCAGCAGAAACCCAATTCTGCTGAAAAATATTCTTCATGGAGAAGAACCAGTACTAGACCTTATGTTCGACCTACTAGTTCTTTCTTTTCTAATGGTTATTGGCCTAAACAGTTTGACTCTATGTATATTGGTGGAGGGTATTGGGATACTGCTGTGAAGCCCTCAGCAGGTTGTTCTTGGACAAAGAAGGGACCTAATTTGCAATACAGGCCCAAGAACAATGGTGGATCTAATACATCTACATGGCCTACCTCTTATGATCCACAAGGCAGGCTCAAGTCAGCAATGACTTGAGTCTCCAATGTGTACTAACACTTGTATAATTTTTGTTGTTGTTGTAGGATCATCCCCTAAAAAGTACTGAAGTAGGAATAGTTGATAGTGGTTGTTCCAGAAGTATGTCATGGAACAAGGATAAGATGCATGACTTTGTGCCTATAGAAGGAGGAGGCAGTGTAACTTTTGATGGTGGAGATGGCAAAATTACTGGGAAAGGAACTATTAAAACACCTCTGTTAGATTTTGAGAATGTCTATTATGTGAAGGAACTTGAGCACTTTAATCTGTTATCTGTATCACAAATTTGTGACACTAAGAATAAGGTTTTCTTCTCTGAGGATGAATGTCTTGTGCTCTCCAAGGACTTCAAACTTCCAGAAGATACAACTGTTTTGCTGAGAGTTCCTAGAACCTTCAACTTGTACACATTCAATCTGAATGATGTCAAGCCAGAAGGTGATCTAACATGTTTGGTGGCCAAAGCTTCCCAGGATGAATCTACAAAGTGGCACAGGAGAATGGCTCATGTGAACTTCAAGACCATCAACAAGTTGTCTAAACTTGGTCTTGTTCAGGGTCTTCCTTCAAAAGTCTTCACCAATGAACACAATTGTGTTGCTTGCAACAAAGGAAAGCAACACAGAGCCTCTTACAAAGCCATAACAGCTGTGAGCACCATCTCAGAACCTCTTCAGTTGCATGGATCTCTTTGGTCCAACTCCTATCAGAAGTATTGATCATAAGTACTTCTGCCTGGTTATCACTGATGATTATAACAGGTTTTGCTGGGTATTCTTTTTGAAAACTAAAGATGAAACAACTCCTATATTAAAAGAATTCATTACCCTAATTGAAAACCAGCTAAATAAAAAGGTTAAAGGCATTAGGTGTGACAATGGGACAGAGTTCAAAAATGTAGTTTTCATAGAATTCTGTAAGTCTAAAGGGATAAAAAGGGACTATAGCACTCCCAGAACCCCACAACAAAATGGGGTTGCTGAAAGAAAAAATAGGACCTTAATAGAGGCAGCAAGATCCATGCTTGCAGACTCTAAGTTACCCACTATGTTTTGGACTGAAGCAGTAAGTACTGCTTGCTATGTCTTGAACAGGGTATCCATCACTAGACATCATGTCAAGACACCTTATGAACTTCTCACTGGGAAAGTTCCTGACATTCATTACCTTAAACCTTTTGGTTGCAAAGTGACCATCTTGATTACTGCTGATACACTGGGAAAGTTTGATGGGAAAGCTGATGAGGGATACATTGTGGGTTATTCAGCTCATAGCAAGGCCTATAGGGTTTACAATTTGAATGCCAAAAGGATAGAGGAGACCCTTAACCTAAGATTTCTTGAAGATCGGCCTAATACTCAGGGACAGGGCCATTCTTGGTATTTTGACCTAGATTATTTGACTGATTATTTGGGGTACACTCGACATGTTTCTAATCCAAATGCAGGTACCAAAGATCTAATTTCTAACCCTGCAGGTTCTATGGATGATGACTCAGAGAGTGACTCTGAGAAAGATGAACATACCATTGTTGTACCTTCTTTTCCACCTAACCATTTTGTAGGTAATCATTCTGCTGCTGAACAAGAAGATGAGTCACATTATGCAGAGGATCTTGCTAGACTTAAGAAGCAAGAACATGCAACCACTCAGGAAGCTAAGAGACTCAGTGAAAAGGTTGCACAAGAGACTGATGCCATACTTCAACAATCAGCACAAGCAGTCAGTGGAAACACGGATGCTGCTGACAGTTCTACTGAAGGCTCTCCTATTCCTACTGATGTGATCAAAGCTGCTGATAGTCCTGCTGCACAATCTCCCATTTCTACTGAAGAATCTGCAGACTTTAAGAAGCCACAAGATTTCCAAGTCCTTCTGATCTTGGTAATTATTAGCCCAAGCCTGGTCTCTTTAACTCAGCTTCTTATGATACTGAGTTTGGGCCTACTGTCAACAACCTTGATGCTACAATTAATGTCAACCCCACAGCAACAAAGAGGATCAATAATGCTCATCCCCTATCAAAGATTATTGGAGATCCTCAAGCACCTGTTAGAACTAGAAGCACTGTCAAGAACACTAAATATGGTGAAGTTGCTTTCATTTCCTATGTCTACAATCAAAAGAGGGACAATCACACAGACTTCAAACATTGTTTGTTTGCATGCTTTCTTTCTCAGATAGAGCCAACCAGTGTTCCTCAAGCACTGGCTGATTCAAGTTGGCTTGAAGCAATGCAAGAAGAGATGCTGCAATTTAAGAATCAGCAGGTTTGGATATTGGTCCCTCTCCCTTATAGTAAATATGCCATTGGGACAAAATGGATTTTGAAGAATAAAAGAGATGCAAGGGGTATTGTGGTGAAAAACAAAGCAAGGTTAGTGGCTCAGGGGTTTAGGCAAGAGGAAGGCATAGACTATGATGAGGTCTTTGCACCAGTGGCCAGAGTTGAAGCAATCAGGATATTCTTGGCCTATACATCGTATATGGGCTTTATGGTTTATCAGATGGATGTCAAAGGTGCTTTCTTGTATGGTGAGATTGAAGAGGAGGTTTATGTGACTCAACCCAAAGGATTTGAAGACCCTGATCATCCTGATTATGTGTATAAGGTTGTCAAAGCTCTCTATGGACTTCATCAGGCACCCAGAGCTTGGTATGCTAGGCTTTCTACATTTCTGCTGAAGCATGGTTACAGAAGAGGTGCCATTGACAAGACTCTCTTCCTTAAAAAAGACTCCAGGGATATCATTCTTGTGCAGGTCTATGTGGATGACATTATATTTGGTTTCACAAAAGAAGCATGGTGTAGAGGGTTTGAGGATTTGATGAAAGGCGAATTTCAAATGAGTGCCATGGGGGAGCTCACTTTCTTTTTGGGTTTACAGGTTCAGCAGAAACGTGATGGTATTTTTATTAGTCAGGATAAGTATGTAAAGGATCCACAACTAGAGGTTGCCAATTCCTTGGAAGAAGACTAATTTCTTGGCAATGCAAGAAACAGACCATTGTTGCTACCTCTACTACTGAAGCAGAGTATGTTGCTGCTGCCAATTGTTGTGGACAGGTTCTATGGATTCAGAATCAATTGCTGGATTATGGGTATAATTTCATGAATACCACCATTTTCATTGACAATCAAAGTACCATTTGCATTGTTAAAAATCCAGTTTTTCATAATAGAACCAAACATATTGAAATCAGGCACCACTTTATCAGGGATGCTTATGAGAAACATTTAATTAAAGTGGTCAAAATTCACACAGATGATAATGTGGTAAATTTGTTAATTAAAGCTTTTGATGGACCTAGGTTTCAACATTTAGTGGTCCATATTGGTATGCTTAACCCTTGAATACAAAGTTTGAGGGGAGGCATATGCCTCAGGGGAGGATTGTGATTGTAAACTTTGTATAATTTGTGTCTATTTTGAGTTTTTAACACTAACCAACTAATGTATTGTAAGCTTGTTTGGTTTGTTTGCTAGTCTGTGTCTATCTTGCAGGATGCCATTGCAAGTTGTTGCTGATTTTCACCATGATATGTTTCTTCTGAAGTCTAATGGATGCTGAGATTGATTTCTACTGATTAAAGATATAAAGAGATCAAAATTAGCAAATGATTTGTTTTTCATTCATTCTGAGAACATATTGCAGCTTACAAACAACTTCAAATGAAATTACAAGATGCAACCCTATACAAGTCTAGTCTAATTAGTCGAGCTTCTATCATCTATTACAAAAGCTGATTGATGCATAACCAGTATGATGAAGAAGCTGAAGGTGAAAATGGAAAAAGAAGAGGAGGAAGAATGATGAAAACTGTGGAAAACTAGAAAGGGGGTTGAATAGTTTTACGTCTTTTTAATTCGTTATAAAAGATAGTTTTAGTGTTTTCTTAGCTTTTAAAAAACTTAGATTCGATAATATGTGATCTCAAGTCTTGTACAATATAAACAACTAACAATACACAATATGTAACAATGATAAGTAATGAAATAAGTAAGAGATGGAAAGATCGAACTACGAGACAAGAGATTTATAGTGGTTTGGCTACAAGGACACCTTCCTTGCCCTACTCCACTCCCCGAGCACCTAACTCGAGAGTTTTCTTCACTATATCAACAAGCTCCCTTATGGCGGAGAAAACCGTACACACCAATTTACACACCAATTTTCACACCACAACTTCTTCACACCTAAGTCACAACTTCTACACAACTTCTTCAAATCAATCTACTTCACAACTAACTACTCCACACCTATCTTCTTCACACCAATCTAGTTCCTAACTTTTCTTCTTCACACCAAGCTACTAACTAATCACACGATCTATATATCTAGCACAACTATCTACAATCAAATATTCACAACAATCTTCACAAAGAATAATGTAAATGATCTTTGATGATGCACCAACAACTTGGATGTGGAGATCACAACAAGTTGTAATACTTCTTGCCTTGGGGGATAGAAGTATTCTTCTCTTGCACTTGAGAGGATGAAGTTTGGATCACTTTGAAACAAAGAATTATACACTTATGATCAAAGGATAAGAGAATAGAGAAATGGATCTAGATCAGAAAGTTTAGAAGTGCAAAAGGTGAGAAAATTCTGAGGAGTGAACCAGTATTTATAGGGGAGAAAAATACTATTCTGGAGCGTGGCCGGTCCCCTTAATGATTAAGGGGGCCGCCTAAGGAATTAAGGGGGCCGCCTAAGGAATTAAGGGAGCCGCCCCTTCAGAACGTTGGTTTTTCTTGTCTTTTAGTGGGGAATATTTTTCTGGATAGAATTTGCCATTTTTGGTTGGAAATTTGAAATCATATATTTATAATGAATTAAACATATTCTTTTAATTCCAAAAGTAATTTTGTAAAGGATATAAGATGTTTAATACATTTTATAAAAATTCTAGTGATTAGAAAAATTTCCTTTGATCATGAAATGTAATAAACCCTTTGTTTATTCATACCTTAAGTGATATGGAAGCAAAGGCAAATATTAAGCACTAAAAACTTGTTTACATCATAAGTTTTAGATTAATGAGTTTATGCTTTGTAATTATCAAAACATAGAGACATTGTTAATATGCTAACAATGTTTTAAGACATTATTTATGTCAACAATCTCCCCCTTTTTGATAATTACAAAACCTTAAACTCATTGGGTCTAAAAAATAATTTTTAGACAAGTATTTAGAGTTTAACATTCTCTTCTCCCCCTTTTTGTAAAATCAAAAAGGTTAAAGCTCCCCCTTGATGTATGCTCCCCCTCATTTGAGAGCACCAAGGGAATGAGCTATGGAAATCTTGGCTACACAAAATATTAGAAGAGAGCAAGGCACATATACATGCAAAGCAATAAAAATAAAAATAGATTCATTCAAGCATCATAGAAAGCATTACAACATTTAATATGCTTAAGGCATATTAATCATAATAAAGCAAAAGAAAAAACATAGTCCTATATTGCCTAAAAGAGCACTTGGACTTGCTTGCAACTCATGGTTGATTGTTTTATTTGCTTGAAGGATAACATAAGCATAAAGCTTATTTGTTAGATGGAGAAGGATATGTGGGGTATGGAGCGGAAGAGGTGGACCTTACGATATTGTATCGTGTTAAGGGTGGAATGGGATGAGGTCGAGTGAGGAGATATTCAATCCAAGAAATATCTTCACTAAAGTATAGGATTTGTTTTTGAAGGAAGATGCAACAAGGGCAATAGTGAGTGTGGTTTGTAACTTGATCCAAGTTGAGAGAGTGAGGAAGGCAATTGTTGTAGGGTGATGATGGAGGTTGCCCTTTGTTGCGTTGTGCAAGATGCATGGCATTGAGATCACAAAGATCATGGATTTGTGATATTTCATCACGGAACTTTTGCTTTTCCGTGGTAATGTGGAGAAAGTCATTGTGTTGATATGGATGAATTTGGTTTGTGTAGTTGGAGTTGTAGTGGGATGGTTGATCAAACTTGTATGGATCATTACAAGTGATTGGAGGATGAGATGAGTGGTTTGGCATGAAGGAAGATGTTTGGCCAATGTTGTATGGTTTGTAAAGAGGATCAAATGAATGTCCTTGTGAATTTGGTGGAAAGTTTGGGAAGTAAGTGGTTGGTGGTGTTGAGTGACTTCCAACTTCATTTGTTATGATGGATTTGTTTCGAGGGCTTTTTCTTCGCCAAACGGGTTTTTCCGTCATTCTTGCAAGCCTTGAGGCTTTTGATTTGGGTTTGTTTGGAGAAGCCATGAAGGGATGAGTGAAGAGTTTTGAGGATTGGGGGTATTTATAGTGTAAGATTTGTGTGTTTATGGATGGATAAAGTTTCTTTGGGAGATTAGGACAAAATGTGTTGGTGAAAATTGGGAAATGTAGGTTGAAATGGGCTAAAAAGCAGAAAAGATTCTGTAAACCCGACCATCAGATGGCCGGTCCCCTTAATTAGGGGGTGGTCCCCTTAATGATTAAGGGGGCCGCCTTACAAAATTAAGGGGCCGCCCATCTGGTGATTTTCAGGTTGCCAGAATTGGGTTTTTGGCAGAAAATTTACAGAAAGGTTGTGTGTTTGGATTAGAATTCAAGCAAGTACAATTCCTTTAGGCAATATAGAATCTAATCTAATCAAGATATAGCATGCATACAATAACACATAGGCAAAAGAGCAATTAATCAACACATAATAAGCAAGGGGAGGTAAGTAAGGGCAAGATCACTTAAACTTCCTAAGGCACCTATCTTAGATTAACGACAAAGGCAATCAGTGAGTGAAAAGCTAGTGATGGATCAAGATGACACCATTATTAGTGAATTTGTCCTAGTGAGTGTCTATATGCAACAAATGTGGAGTTGTGATTGTTTCAACTCCTAGATGCAAAAAGAAATAACGATCCTAAGAAACAATCCAAATGATCTCCTTGATTCAATTTTTGCTCGATCATGAATGTCAAAGACATATATTAGATTATATACCTTGACAATTTATGTGAGAGTTTATGCATGATTTTGAAAGACAATGTTTTTAGAATTAGTCAACAATGCAAGGAAAATGATCTTCATGTGATTCCTAGATTGTGAGAATAATTTTTAGAGAAAATTGATTGAGTTTTACAAAAAGGTTTATGCAAAGAAAATAAATCTTCTCAATCTTTAGTTTTGTGCGAAATAGATTCCTAGACTCAGAAAAGATGAAATGGAAGAAAAATAAATTTTATGCAAGTATAAATTTGTATTAATTCAATATAATTTAGTCAACTTGTTCCATCATTCCTAATCCTAAACGCAAGTGGTTGAATAATTCACGCTTAAGGGGTTTTGTGAATATATCCGCAATGTTGTCTTCCGATGCAACCTTTTCTATAGATATATTTCCTTTTTGTACATTATCCCTAAGAAAATGGTGACATATTTCTATGTGTTTAGTCCTAGAGTGTTGCACCGGATTTTTACTTAAATCTATCGCACCTTTGTTATCACACATAATGGGGACATTTTCTAACCTAATGCCATAGTCTACGAGAGCTTGTTTCATCCATAGTGCTTGTTGACATGCCTTTCCGGCGCTTACATATTCGGCTTCGGTGGTAGAAATAGCAAGAGTGGTTTGCTTCTTCGAAAACCAAGATGTTAGACAACATCCCATAAACGTGCAAATACCGCTAGTGCTCTTTCTATCTACGTAGTCTCCCGCATGATCCGAATCCGCATAGACGATGGTTTCTATGCCGGATCCCTTAGGATACCATAATCCTAAGTGTATAGTGCCTTTAACGTATCGGAAGATACGCTTAACCGCTTCTAGGTGAGAGGTTTTGGGATCCTCTTGAAAACGGGCACAAAGGCAGACACTAAACATGATGTCGGGTCTACTTGCCGTCAAGTATAGTAAACTACCTATCATTCCTCTATACTTGGTGTTATCTACGGACCCACCTTCATCGTCCTTTGTGAGCTTTACTTCCGTAGACATGGGGGTTTTTATGGGTTTTGAGTCTTCTAGGCCAAATTTCTTAAGCATTTCCTTAATGTACTTAGATTGGTTAAAAAATATTCCATCTTCTAATTGTTTTATTTGTAATCCTAGGAAGAAGTTAAGTTCACCCATCATACTCATCTCAAACTCATCATGCATGATTTTGGCAAATTCATCACACATGTCTTGACAAGTCGATCCAAATATAATGTCATCAACATATATTTGGACAATGATGAGATTTGGGTCTTTCCTTTTAGTGAAAAGAGTGTTATCTACCATTCCCATGGAATAATCATGTTTAATAAGAAAAGCTTTTAATCTATCATACCAAGCTTTGGGAGCTTGTTTGAGTCCATACAAGGCTTTCTTTAACTTATAAACATAATCAGGTTTTGCGAAGTCAATGAATCCTGGAGGTTGTGCCACATATACCTCCTCATTGATAAAACCGTTAAGGAATGCACTTTTCACATCCATTTGGAATAACTTAAAATCTAGGGCGCAAGCATAGGCAAGTAATATCCTAATTGATTCTAGTCTAGCTACGGGGGCATAAGTTTCGTCATAATCAATTCCTTCTTGTTGATTATAACCTTGGGCAACTAACCTAGCTTTATTCCTAGTAACTATTCCATTCTCGTCTAACTTATTCCTATATACCCATTTGGTTCCTATGATGGTCATATTCTTTGGATTTGGGACTAATTCCCAAACATCATTTGCCTTAAATTGATTTAATTCTTCTTGCATTGCTATAACCCAACTTTCATCCTTTAAAGCCTCGCTAATGTTCTTAGGTTCTATTGCTGAGAGGAAACAAAAGAAATTGTTTTTATCTTGGGCTTGTGACCTAAGGGTTCTTTGGTTAAGATGTCCTATTATATTATCTAATAGATGTGATCTAGATTCTTTAATATTAATAGTTTCGTTATTTTCTAAGTGAATGTCTTCATTATCATTTCCTATGGGTTTTGTTTTACTAACCTCAATAGCTTCATCTTCGACTAAATCATCATCTTCTAAAGGTAATGTTTTAGGAGGTGGTGGTGTTTCATCAAATGTTACATTTAGTGATTCCTCTACTTTCATGGAGTGTTTGTTAAGTATTATATATGCTTTGCTATTTTGTGAGTATCCTAAAAATATTCCTTCATATGATTTTGGATCAAACTTAGTGAGGTAATCCTTAGTGTTTAAAATATAACATTTACTTCCAAATACCCTAAAGTAGCTTAAGTTTGGTTTTCTACCTCTTAATAACTCATAAGGAGTTTTTCCTAGAATTCTTCTAATTGATACCCTATTTAAAATATAAGTTGATGTATCTACGGCGTGACACCAAAATTTTTGTGGGATGGATTATTCATTTAACATAGTTCTACTCATTTCTTGTAGTGACCTATTTTTTCTTTCTACTACGTCATTTGATTGAGGAGTACGAGGAGCGGAGAAATTGTGAGATATTCCATTTAACTCACAATATTTTCCGAATTGTACTTCGTTATCAAATTCCCTACCATGGTCCGTCCTAGTGGCAACTATTGAGCATCCTAATTTATTTTGAATCATTTTACTAAATATTTCAAATTTTTCAAAGGCTTGGGTTTTGTCACTTAAAAACCTAGTCCACGTGTATCGTGAGTAGTCATATACTATTACTAAGGTATATTTGTTTCCTCCATAGCTCCGCACAGCGGATGGACCAAAAAGATCCATATGTAATAATTCTAGGCACCTAGTAGTGGATACTATATTCTTAGCTTCGTGACTAGCATGAGCTTGTTTTCCAATTTTACATGCATCACAAAAATGCTTGTCATATTTTAGATTAGGCAAATTTCTAACTAATTCCTTAGAGGCCAAAGATTGTATTTGTTGCATGTTAGCATGTCCTAATCTCCTATGCCACAATGTAGAGTTTTCATCTAGAGTCGTTAGGCATATCCTATCCTCAGGTTTGTTTCCTAGTTTCATAACATATATGCCACCTTTCCTAATTCCTCTACCTATAATTTTTCCATTCTTAACTATTTCGCTATCCTCTTCGGTAAATGTGACTCTATATTTATTATCACATATTTGTCCTACACTAAGCAAGTTATATGTTAATTTATCTACATGCTCTACATTTTCAATAGTAAGTGAGTCTTGAGAAATCGTACCTTTGCCAATGATTTTTCCACGTAAGTCACTACCGAAAATAACGTTACCTCTATTGTATGCCTTGTATGTAGAGAATAGCTTGCGGTTCCCCGTCATGTGCCTCGAACATCCGCTATCTTTGATCCATTCGTCAGGTTCCAAGTCAATTCCTAAACATATTTTGTCGGTTTCTTTTGCCATAAAACACTTTTCGTCTCTTGGCTTTTCAACTTCTTCTTTGTCACTATCACTCCATGTTCCACTAACAAAAGCGCCTTGATTTTCATAACCTGGTGGCTTTAGGCATTCGCCAATGAGATGATTTGGACTTCCACATCTAAAGCACTTTTTTTTCCCGTAGTTTTCACTTCTATTTCTTTTGAACGCTTTTCTTTCGTCTCGTGATGATCTAGTGAATCTTCCTCGTCTCTTGAAGAATTTCTTGAATTCTCTTACGGCCATTGCATATTCTTCGTCTTCACTTTCGTCACTTGAATCATCATCATCACTAGGTTCCTTTTTGGCTTTTAGAGCAATGGATTTGGTTTGTTCTTTCTTGATTTTGACCGCTTCCGAATCTCTTCTTATGATTTCTTCATGAACCTTCAAGTTGCCAATTAGTTCATCTAGTGATAACGTCATCAAGTTCTTTGATTCTTCAATTGCAGTGACCTTAGCTCGCCATTTTGGATGCAATGCCCTAAGAAATTTCCTAACACAATTTTTACTAGAAAATGTCTCATCAAGTGCTTTTAAACTTGTGATAATAGTGTTAAACTTAGCAAAAGCATTATCAATTGATTCCTCTTCCGGAATCGTAAATTGTTCATATTGTTGTACAAGAAGATCTATTTTATTATATTTGACTTGACTATTACCTTGGTGAGTGATTAGTAAAGAGTCCCAAATTTCTTTGGCGGTTTTACACATAAAAATTCTTTCATACTCTTTGCGTGGTAACGCATTATAAATAACCATTTTAGCCTCATTATTTTTTGCTAATTTCTTTTTCAAATCATCATTTTGTTCTTCGAAAGATACAATTTCATTCATTTTAGTTTCAACATTATATTGAATAGGGGGAAAATCACCAAAGGTAATAATATGTCAAAGATCAAGATCTTTTGATTTCACATACGTTTCGAATCTATTTTTCCAATATAAAAATCCATCACTTTCAAATAGTGGTGGTCTTTGCATAGATTGCCCTTCTAAATATTTTTCAGATTCCATAGATCGTTACAAGTTTTAAAATACAATATATTTTAAAAGTCTTGCTAGACGTGGCTCTTGATACCAATTGTGGAAAACTAGAAGGGGGGTTGAATAGTTTTACGTCTTTTTAATTCGTTATAAAAGATAGTTTTAGTGTTTTCTTAGCTTTTAAAAAACTTAGATTCGATAATATGTGATCTCAAGTCTTGTACAATATAAACAACTAACAATACACAATATGTAACAATGATAAGTAATGAAATAAGTAAGAGATGGAAAGATCGAACCGCGGGACAAGAGATTTATAGTGGTTCGGCTACAAGGACACCTTCCTTGCCCTACTCCACTCCCCGAGCACCTAACTCGAGAGTTTTCTTCACTATATCAACAAGCTCCCTTATGGCGGAGAAAACCGTACACACCAATTTACACACCAATTTTCACACCACAACTTCTTCACACCTAAGTCACAACTTCTACACAACTTCTTCAAATCAATCTACTTCACAACTAACTACTCCACACCTATCTTCTTCACACCAATCTAGTTCCTAACTTTTCTTCTTTACACCAAGCTACTAACCAATCACACGATCTATATATCTAGCACAACTATCTACAATCAAATATTCACAACAATCTTCACAAAGAATAATGTAAATGATCTTTGATGATGCACCAATAACTTGGATGTGGAGATCACAACAAGTTGTAATACTTCTTGCCTTGGGGGATAGAAGTATTCTTCTCTTGCACTTGAGAGGATGAAGTTTGGATCACTTTGAAACAAAGAATTATACACTTATGATCAAAGGATAAGAGAATAGAGAAATGGATCTAGATTAGAAAGTTTAGAAGTGCAAAAGGTGAGAAAATTCTGAGGAGTGAACCAGTATTTATAGGGGAGAAAAATACTGTTCTGGAGCGTGGCCGGTCCCCTTAATTAGTGGCCGGTCCCCTTAATGATTAAGGGGGGCGCCTAAGGAATTAAGGGGGCCGCCCCTTCAGAACGTTGGTTTTTCTTGTCTTTTAGTGGGGAATATTTTTCTGGATAGAATTTGCCATTTTTTGTTGGAAATTTGAAATCATATATTTATAATGAATTAAACATATTCTTTTAATTCCAAAAGTAATTTTGTAAAGGATATAAGATGTTTAATACATTTTATAAAAATTCTAGTGATTAGAAAAATTTCCTTTGATCATGAAATGTAATAAACCCTTTGTTTATTCATACCTTAAGTGATATGGAAGCAAAGACAAATATTAAGCACTAAAAACTTGTTTACGTCATAAGTTTTAGATTAATGAGTTTATGCTTTGTAATTATCAAAACATAGAGACATTGTTAATATGCTAACAATGTTTTAAGACATTATTTATGTCAACAAAAACGACGATGAAGATGCTCAAGAACCAAGGTTTATAACTTTGGTCCCTGACAACATCCCATCATCACCTACACCATTTTCCCTTTCCCCTTACCCACGACATCTGTCTTCTTGCCCTTTCCCCTGCATCCATGGTATGAAGAACCAGGTCCTGGAGCAGGAAGACCCAACACCACACTTCGTGATGTTGGAAGAGATGGATTTCTCTTCCTAGGCCTTGGTTGGGGTCTCTCTGGTGTGGAAGGAGGAAGAAACGAGGGATCTTCGTCTTCATCCTCTGAAGAGTCTTCATCAGATGTGAAAAATGAAGGGAGAGACATATTGTCTCTCAGCATGAATGGGGGCATTACAAGGTTCCCCCTTCTCCAAGGCATTCCATCGCCTTTCCAATTCACATGCATAATCAGAATCATCTATTTCTGATGGATATGGTGGAAGATCATCGGATGAGGAGGAAGAGGAGGAGGTTAAGTCTATAATTTCGGGCTTGGAAGACATTATATGAGGATGAATTGGGGATGATTGAGAAATTAGGGTTTTGAGATGATTTGGGGTTAATTTGATATCTGAGAAGTGTAATTTGGGGTTATTAAATAAGCAAAGTTTAGGCATTATGATAATTAATGCGAGTTGGGTGGCACAGTAAAAAAATCAAGATATTCACCGAAGATATTTTTACTTTTGCTTGGTTTCTGCTGATTGACCATTCATCAGCAGATTTAACTTTCATTTATGCTGAAGGGTAATTTTGAATTTGGAGGATTTCACATTACACGTCAGACTTGGTCAACAGTTAGTTCCGATAATTTTGACCACGATTGGGGAACTTCCAATTATAACCTACTTCGCATATCTCTTCCTAAACTAAATTATTCTCTTATCACTCCATTTAAACCCATCATTCTTTTAGTAATTCATAACTGTCTCACGCAAAATCATTCAAATGGCACAACTTCAATTGAAGAAAGATCATAACAAGTATGCTATTTTGAACAAGGCTAAGGGTCATGAAGAGTTTGATTTAATGGTGGAGTTTCTACAGCGTTCAAAGATTCATTATGCTTTGACACACTGTCCCAATGTGATATATGAATCAATTGTGAAGCAATTTTGGGCATCTGCTAGGAAGAGATCTGACACAGAGATTGTAGCTGACATTGAAGGTGTTGAGTATGTGGTGACAGAAGGTTTGATCAGGACAAAGCTTCAGTTGGATGATGAGAATGGTGTTTACCACTCCAACACTGCAGAGATACTTGCTGGGCAAAGGGAAGCTGGATATCAAAGCACTGATACAACTAAGTGGCAGAAGAATCCGTTTTGTCCTAAGTGGAGGTATTTGGTGCATTTGCTGCTCCAATGTATAAGCAACAAGTGTGATGGATGGGATCACTTCTCTCTACAATTGGGTTGTGGTATTGTCTGTCTCTCTAAGGGTTTAACTTATAATTTCTCAAAGTTCATTTTTGAAAATATGCTAGAAAATATTGAGAAACAACAACATAAGTTCTTAATGTACCCTAGGTTTTTACAAATAATTTTAGACATAACCACTGAAGATAGGATTCATGTGCCTATTAAGAGTCTTGATACTAAGTTGTTTACCTCAATGAAAACAAACTATAATGGGGAACATCGCCCTCTGTTAGCTGCTATGTTGCCACATGGCAATGATGATGTAGTTGAGGGTGATGATGCTGGCAATTTGCCTACTCAAAATACTGCTGATGATGGTAATCCATCATCTTCTGGTGTTGCTGCTGATGGTAATCCTTCAGTGGTAAATGAGGAAGAGCCAGCTACAACTGCAGAGCCATTACATGTTTCTTCTGACCTACCACCACCTTCCCCTGCCCATATGTCACCTAGTCATGTTCCTTCACCATCTCAGGTTGCTCCTGTTGAGCAAACTCCTGAGGTTGAAGAGACAATTCAGTTTCTTGGTACACAGGTACCTATGCCTCTTGAGCCTGAAATCACTAGATTACCTACACCTAGTCCAGTGAGAGAGCCAGTTGATGAAGGCTCTCCCAATGTTGTACACATGTCTATTTCTCCTGCTAGGTTCAATGAAGCTCTATTTACCACTAAGCAATCTGTTGGTGGAGCAGAGGACCCTGTTACTCTCACTTCTGTATATGATTTGCACTGCAGGTATATGAGAAAGACTGATGATCTCTAAAAGGAGCTTGCTGATACCAAGTCTACTCTTGGTAGTGAAATTGAGAAGCTGAAAAACAAAGTTCAGGATTTGGAGGCACAATTGACTCAGCAGAAGAAAAGCAAGGTCATAATGGATACTACTGAAGTGCCTCAGGAGAGAAATTTGGACTCTCTTGAAATTTTGGCTGAAGTTGCTAGACAGTCACATGTTTCTTCTCCCAAAGCTGCTGAAGTATCTCAACCTAAGCCAACAATTCACTTCAGCAGAAGAAGTAGAAGACAATATTTGGCAAAGAAAGCTGCTGAATCTTCTAAGGTGTCAAGTGGTGATGATATTCTTATGGCAGAAGCTGCTGATACTCTTCAGGAGAAACAGCCATCTAGTACCATTGCTGCTGACAAGACTACTGATGGGGTTCATGCATTAGTAGATACATTCTTTGTAGCAGGAAAAGAGTATATGGATTCCCCTGTTCATGATTCATCTGTTCTTAAGCAAGTTTCTCCTGATGACATCAGTGAAACCCTCAAACCTCAAGGATCTGCTGATAATCTAATTGATTCAGATGTTCAAAAGTTAATGTTGATCCTATGGAAGATTTGGATATTCCTCATGATGATTTTGCTGAAGGGGTTGAAGTGTGTGAGGATGAGATTATTACAGATGAAGAAAGAGTTGAACAAGAAAGACTCTTGAAAGAATGGGACGATTATAAGGGGAGTTCAGAGATGGCTGAGGCAGAGCAAGCCAAATTTGATTCAGAATATCAGTCTGCTACACAAAGATACATTTCTACCTTGCCTATTGAAAGACAGAGAGAATTGGATGCTGCTGTTCAAAATTTTGATGAGTCAGACTGGCAGCATATTGGAGAACAAGTGATTGCTGCTCCTGACTTAGCTGCAGAAATTCTTAGCAATGAGGTGGATAAAAAGGACTGGGTTTCTGAAATTGTGAAAAAGATGAAGTTGAGGAAGAAAGAAGCAGATGAGCAAAAAGCCAAAGCAAAAAGAGATAAACCCATGACTCAAGCACAGCAAAGAGACTATATGAGAACCTATGTGAAAAGTCAAAGCAGTGCTTTATATAACAATGCTTGGACTTGGAAACAAGTGTGGCACTTTCAGATGAAAAATTGGTTCAGATGTATAATAGAATCAAGTCTAGGTGTGAAAAAGATGGAATGGGTGCTCCTAAGCTTGTTTCTACTATTCTTGCTGATGCTGGTTCTTCTGTTCATATAGATATTCCTGTTGTTGATAAGGTATCTTTACCTGCCACTTCTGCTGATGTACCACCTGTTGCTGATTCCTCTAGCATTGATAAAGGTAAAGCTAAAGTGATAGCAGAAGATCCTCCATCTATAAAGAGAACCAGGAAACAAATGGAGGAGGAGAGGTTAGGTGAAGAGGCTGCTAAGAGGTTAGATGATGAACAACAAGCTGACATGGCAAGATTTCATGAGCTTAAGGAAAGAGAAGTAGAGCTTCAAGCTGCTAGAGCTAAACAGATGAGGAAGGCTATGGATGAACAATATGCATCTGCTGCACTTGATTCTTCTCAGGATTCTACTGATGAACAATTGGATAATCCATCAGTGGAAACTGATGTTGCAGAAGGTGTATCTACTGAAGCTGAAGCTCCTACTGAAACTTCTTTACCTCATGATGCAATTTATGTTCCTGGAAGAAGGGCCAAGAGAATGGCTAAAGTGAAAACTTCACATTCAGCACAAAGACTAATAGATGTGAATGCTTTTGATGCTTCATTTATCAAAGAAGGATCCCCTGATGATTGGCCTGAAGCAGTTAGAGATGTTTTGGTTCTCTGGGAGTTGTCTAAAAATGGACAGATCAATACCATTTATAGATTGGATAAAACTTCTCTATCATTTACATTTCTACAAGAAATACTACATCTTGTGGATCATCAGGATTTGCTCACTCTCAATGATTTGGTTCACAAATTTTATGCAAATCATACTCCTACAGGGTCTGGATTGTATCTATTGGGTGACCTCAGAGTGCTTTTTGATTCTTCTACTCCCACTGGTGCTGGTTATGACATATGGAAAAACAATCAGAGATAGAAGGTTCAGAGTTGGAAGTTTTATCCTATGCCATATGTTCATGTGTTGGAAACTACATCTGGCCTCAGACTTATTATGGATCTTGGCAAAAGGTATCCTCTTACAGTGTCTCTGATGGAGAAAATGCTTCAACAAAAATTGGAGATTCCTCCTGATCCAGTTGGGAATGCTAGATTGTTTGCTGAATCTTTTGTTTGCTGAATGCTAGATTCCTCCTGATCCAGTTGGGAATGCTAGATTGTAGTACTAATAAGAAGGAAAATATTTTTGTGTTTTTGTGTTCTTTGAAAACTGATTTTAAAAATTTTCGGGAACTATTTTGGTTTTATATGATAATAATATGAATAAGGATGGGTAAATATACAATGAGCGTGTATTCAGGTTCACTAATACGCAAAATCGTTTAGAATAAGCGCACAACCTCCCCGGCAGCGGCGCCAAATTTTGATTCGTCTCAAACAGTCAACTAAGTTTACCAGGTGATGGTCAACCAAGTCAAACGTCTAAAACAAATGCTTCCGTGGAATACAGTGTTTCCCCGGGTCGTAATGTCCCAACGAGGTGTGCAATGTTTTATTAAAAATGAATCTGTGATCGAGTGAAAATGAACAGGAAAGGGTATAAGTGTGTGTGTGTGATTACACTAGGGTTTTATAAAATAAAATAGCTTAAATAAGCTATATGAACAGTTACGTGAAACCTAGATATCTAAAAACGTTTAATAATTAAAAACGCGTACGTTTAATTTAATTCTACGTAAACGTACGAAACAAAAACAAATTTAACTAAAGTATTAATTTATATGCCTTAGGGGCTTAAATGCAAATTAAATAAACTTAAAATATTTATTTAATAATTACTAATTATTTAATTAATTATTATTGTTTAAATTCTATTTATAATTATTTAATAATTAACTAATAAATAAGAAAATGTAAAATAAGTCTTAGAAATATAAAATTAAAATTTGTAAAAGTCTAAAATACTATAAAACTTATTTTAAAAATAAAATTATATTTTTAAGACTATTTATCTAATTATTATTAATTATTAACTATTTAATTATTATTTAACTATTTATATGATTTAAATTATTATAAATACTAAAAAGACTTAGATAATTAATAAGATTTTTATAAATCTAATTAACCATCAAAGGAATCCTAAAAAATTATAAAAACTTTATTTTTATGTATTTTTAAACTAGTTTACTAATTATTATTCTATTTATTAATTAATATCTAATTAAACTATTTAAATTATAAAAACTAGTAAATGAACAGTAAAAATTCTAGAAAAATTACTAAAATTATATTATGACTTATAAAATCTAGAAAAAATGTAAAATCTAGGTGTTGCTTTATAAAAAGTAATTATGCTATTTAAAACTTAATTATTGATTAATTATTAATTAAACTAATTTTAATTATAATAAATACTAGATTACAAAATAAAAATCAGAGAAAATTATTAAAAATACTTTAACCTAAAAGGAAATTAATAAAAATATAAAAACACAACTTTCTTAATAAAAATCTAAAAATGAAAATGAAAATTAAATTATATTAAATAGAAACTATCACTTATTTTTATATTTGTTTTTTCTTGATTTTTATTTTACAAAACTAAATTATACCTAAAAATAACTAACTTTTGTAAAAACAATATTTTTATAAGCTAATAATAAGCACTGTGGGGGCTTATTACCTCCACAGTTGACTTTGTTTGACCAAAGTAGCAAATAAGCTCAAACTGACTTATGTGGGACCCACTATGGTAAAATCTAGTTCAGCTAAGTTAATTAAGCAAGTATAAGCTAGAAAAAACACATATGGTACACTGAATAAGCCAATAAGCCACAATAAGCATTGCTTATTGTGGACTGAGACAGATTATGGGACAGAGTTCAAGGGCAAATCCAAGTGGGGTCCACAGGGTACTAGGTCAAACCTATGGTCAAATATCAAAGTCTGGTAGGAGGGGGGTTCAAAGGAACCAAATTAGAGGTGTGGGGCCCACTGAGGTGGTCACAAATCACCACCAAAGTGGTGGTGATGGGTGAAATCTGCTGCAGCAGGGCAATACCTTGCCCTGCAAGTTACTTTGAGAGTGAGTGGGGCCCAGGGAAAAAATCCCAAAAATGTAACAACTAATGGAAACTGAAATAGAGGCGGGAGACTACTAATCCACAAAAGCACAAAGCCTAAATCCTTCTGCTAAATTCTAAACAAATCTTACTATTTTTGGTATTTTCTGAGAATGGAGATTTTGACTTTTGAATAAACTTAGCTAGTTTGACTAATTTGGATTTCTAATGCTCACTACTGATTTAATAAGTTATATTAAGCTAAGATAAAGCTAATTTGATCTAAACCTACAACTAATAACCTGCTTTGAGGGTTTGAGGATCACAAAATCCTTGACAGTTAACTATCAAGGGATTTGGAATTCGATTTTGACTTTTTAAGTAAAGACCTATCGTTTTTATTGTTGTTTTAAGCTATTGAGACCTCAAATGATTAGACTGAACCAGAAACAACAACACACACAGTCTTGAACACAGATGATAGAACAATTCCAAACACTCCTTTACTTGACTGTTTATTTTATTTATGATGTAAATAAGCAAATTAAGCTTATGAGACTACTACACAATAATCTACTCTGGCATGAAAAGCTAAAATAAGCACAAATATATAAGCTTAAACTACAAACATATAGATTTCTACATTATACTAATTTCAACAGTTAAATGAGAATTTGTGGCACAATGAGTTTTAAAGAACTAATACTACGTTTTGAGCATTACAAAGACTAAAACTTAACTGCTAAACATAAATAAGCACAAAGAAACATGTGATAAGCAATTGTACAGTAAATAAAAAAATATGAATATTAAGGCTTACAAGTGAGTTCTAGAATGAGAACAAGGAATCAGTGAATTAGGAACCAACCTATAGTCTCCCACAAGACACTATAACCATAAAAATCCAGAATCAACAAATTCCAATGCTTCCTCTTCTTCACAGGTTGAATTTTTTTTTTCTATTTATTTTTCTTGTTTTTCTTGTATTTTTGAGTTTTCAATCTTAACTGACTTCAGCTGATTTTTAAGATATATAAAAACTATTCCAAACTTTGTCAGAGCTTGAATGAGCTTAGAATCTAAAGACAACAACAACAAACAAATTGAAGCAAACTTGTCAGATTTGCTAAAAATTGCTAAAATGAAAATTTATAACTGAAACTTGAAATTAAAACTTGTATTAAGTTTAAATTACAAAATAAAGACAGATTACAACTGATTTGATTGAAATTACAACTGAATTTTAAGATTACACTACATACGATTTAAATTACACTAAACCTAATCTAATATTTCATCTCCTCTGCTTCTCTTTTGCTTTATAGAGACTTTTGAGGTTCCTTGGGTCTTTCTTACACTATCCCATCAATCCTCAGCCGTTGATATGGTCTAATTGATCCTAGCCATTCAAAATGCTTTTTGGCGCCAAAAGGTCCAAGGGCAGCTGTGGTTGCGTGGAGAGGATTTCAAGGGCATTAATGGGTATTTGGGAGTATGTGTGAGGTAGAGGGATAAGGGGGATAGATTGGAGGCCAAGTTGAGTGAAACCAGTGATGTGGTGATGGTGGTTTTGGCTGTGTGAGGGAGGAGGGAAAGGTTAGGGGTGAGGGTTGTTTGTTTGACCGGTATTTGACCAGGTAATAATATTAAGGGTTGGGGTGGATTGGGCTTGGGTGTTGGGCTGGACAAAAAAGGTGGGTAGATTGGGATAGTGGATTGGATTTGTATTTGGTTTAATAATATAAAGAGTCCGTTTGGTTTATGTAACATAGGGACCAATTTTGTAATTTGGGAAAATTATAGGGACTGAAATTGTAAATTCCCATAAGTAATCATAAGGACCTATTTTGCCATAAATGAATAGTACAAAGGTATTTTTGATATTTTTCATTTTTTTTAAATACCCGGGGACTAAAATTGACAAAACTGAAACTCCAGGGACTTAACATGTAATTTCTCCAAACTTTTCATCCAGGGACTAATAGTGACAATTATGAATCCCCTAAGACCCTTAATGATAATTTTCCCATTTTGAAAACCCAGGGACTAAAACTGTCAAGTTTGAAACTTTGAGGGACCTGTTTTGCCAAACTGTGAAACTTCAGGGACCAATCATGTAAATTCACCAAACTTTTCACCCAAGGACCATTCCTGCAAAAGATTAGTAGCACAAGGACCAAAATTGATTTTCTCAAAGTTTTTAAAATCCCAGGGACCATTTATGTCAATTTCCAAAGTATAGGGACTAAACTTGTAATTTTATGAAACTTTGCACCAAAGGACTAAATATGTAATTTTATGATTAAAAAGGATCTTTGGTGACTTTTTCAAGTTTTTAGAATAACCAGGGACTAGTTTTGACAACTTTTGAAACTTGAGGGACTGAAACTGCCAATTATGCAAACTTTGTACGTTTTTCATCTGTTTTTGCATATTTTGCATTTGAAACATATAAAACACACTTCTAAGATATTTTCAGTATTATGATGCATATTTGAGTGTTTTTGGATGTTTTAGCAGCTCAGATTGGTATAAAATGATGAGTATTTAGACACTCATCAATCCCCCACACTAAACTATTGCTAGTCCCTAGCAATCTTTTGAGAAAAACTTAATGGATTTGAAAAACTCTTTACCAAAAGCCATCACTTCTGGAGTAGCCAGATGTAAGAACTGTGGTACACCTGATAACCGTGTGATTTTGAGCAAATCACCAGCTGTCAACGGATTTGATTTGTCTTTACCAAAAGCCGTTTGCTTCTGGATTAGCCAACTCTTGATGGAATAGTCAACATCTTGGTGAGCTGATTACCAATTATGGTTTTTCCACTGCCTTTACCCCAAGCCATAATCTTGCGGGCTAGCCAACTCATTCGCTTTTTAGGATATGGCGAGTTGAGGTACCATACAATTTTGGGCAAATTGCAAGCCATCAACGGGTTTGAGATATCTTTACCAAGAACCGTTTGCTCCTGGATTAGCCAATCCTTATGTGGGTTAGACATGGCGGACTGATAACCATTTATTGCGTTCTAAGTGAGAAAAAATTTTAAAATTTTGGCTAAAATGGGGGTTCTTGATGGAACATGTGTTTAAATTCGTTAGAATAACGAATCTCCCCCCACACTTAGAACTGAATATTGTCCTCAATATTCAAAGTACCGGGTGTTAAACCAACACTTAGAATGTAAGAAGAAAATACTCATTAGCCTTTATTTAAATTTATGTACACACATTTTTTTTTAGAGGATATATACATATATACAACATGTGGGTAAGTATTCCCCCCACACTTAGGGTGAAAACCCTAAGTACATGCTACTGTTTTTATTTACCGAGTCGCTAGCTTGACTCGACCCCGAATAAAATTGTCCATGGGGAAGCATGATGTGGAAGAGACAATCTGCATCGGACTTTCATTCAAGATGTTTGGATAAACATTTGAAGCACGTGAAAGTTCCACTCCGATGAGATAAGTACCCGGCTCAAAATTTATAAATGAGAATGCCGGGGTCAAAGATAATGTCCTCACTCCCGAAGGAGTGAAGAACAGGAGAAGCCACGGGATATATGAAGAAAAGAAAGAAAGTCATGATGAAAATCATAACTAACTCCTCATCTTCAATAGGAGAATTCATTGTTTCATGAATCTCCTCTTTTAAGCTCGTTTGATCAAGACATATTATGGGTATGTCTAGATCAAAATAAAAGTTATCATACTCCGGTGGAGATATGATATGAGTGAGTTCACCGGAGAACTCCTCAAAAGTGAATGATTCGTATTCGGGATTGATTTGAGTGAATTCACTGGGGAACTCCTCAATAGTAAATGATTCAAATACGGGAAGAGAATTATAAGAATGAGAAGTGGTACTGCTACTTATCTTTTCTCCCGTATGATCAAAATGGAACGTTTGCAATTCCGGAATAGAATCATTGATCAAAACCTCACTATCCTTGACGGGGACAGGAGATGAAATAGGCTTTTCATTAAAAGCCTCGATTCTAGAAATGAGAAGATTAGCATTTAATAATGTAAGACGAAGAGCTTCGTCTTGGATTATTTCTTCATCATTCTCTTCTTCTGAGTTGACAAGCTCAGAAGGTAATTCCCCCACATAACTTATGTCTCCACAAGATAAAGAATAGTCCTCATCAGAATCAGAGAACATCTCAATATGATCATTTGGGAAGACAATAGGGGGAGGGATATCACACATATGATCAAGACTTTCCTGTGACTCACTTGGGATTGAGACAAGGTTCTCAACACTAGACTTTATGAATTCGTCAGATTCCTTTGCAGGAATTGTGTCAAGATGCTCGTCCCCCATGCTCAGAGAGTGAGTGGGAACCTCGGGTGTGATAACATCATACTCAGGGAGTTGAGAAGGACTAGCAGTTATGGTTTCTACAAGTTCCATAATTTCTACTGCTAGTGATTCAGTTATATTCTTTTCTCCCTGTATTTCTACTGAAGTAGCTTCAACTGAAGTTGAATCAAAAGGTTTCTCAGATACCTTTGGGATTGGAACAAGGGCTTTTATTTCCTTAAGAGTAGTTACTTTGAATTGTTTGTCCCCCATTATTAAGATATCTGAAGGGTCGTTTGAGTTTTCTTCTTCAATTGGTGCATCCTCATCACTTTCATCCTCAAGATGTAATGAGTTAACAAGAGGTTTTTGTTTCCTAAGAATCTGATCCTTAAGACTGTTTATTCCATCTTAAATGGTTTGGTTGAATTGAGTTTGATTAATCATCATTTTAGTAATCAATTCAGCTTTAGCTAACTCGTCCTGAGGAAGTGGTGGAGGGTTTGTGTACTGTGAAGGCTGGTTAAAACCAAATTTATGATTGTTACAAGGAACCTGTTCATAGACAAACTGATTCCTAGTTTGACAATCAGAGCTGTAGTGAGGGCCTCCACAATACTCACAACAGTAAAACTGTTGGGTCTCATGGTATGGAAGCTGATGGAATGAATCAGTCGTGTCATAGTAGGAATAGGAATTCTGGTTATAGACAGACCCGTTTCCTGACTCTACCATGCCACAAATGGGGCAATTACCACCATTATAAGGACTACCACACCATTGACAAACAAGAGGGTGAGAATAAGACATAGAAAGAATCAAAGGGTTTAGGGGGTGAGAAATGAAGAATCAAAGAGGTAGGAGTGTAAAGGTGAATATTTTTGGTATTTTTGAAAATTTTTGTAGTACTAATAAGAAGGAAAATATTTTTGTGTTTTTGTGTTCGTTGAAAACTGATTTTAAAAAGTTTTCGGGAACTGTTTTGGTTTTATATGATAATAATATGAATAAGGATGGGTAAATATACAATGAGCGTGTATTCAGGTTCACTAATACGCAAAATCGTTTAGAATAAGCGCACAACCTCCCCGGCATCGGCGCCAAATTTTGATTCTTCTCAAACAGTCAACTAAGTTTACCAGGTGATGGTCAACCAAGTCAAACGTCTAAAACAAATGCTTCCGTGGAATACAGTGTTTCCCCGGGTCGTAATGTCCCAACAAGGTGTGCGATGTTTTATTAAAAACGAATCTGTGATCGAGTGAAAATGAGCAGGAAAGGGTATAAGTGTGTGTGTGTGATTACACTAGGGTTTTATAAAATAAAATAGCTTAAATAAGCTATATGAACAGTTACGTGAAACCTAGATATCTAAAAACGTTTAATAATTAAAAACGCGTACGTTTAATTTAATTCTACGTAAACGTACGAAACAAAAACAAATTTAACTAAAGTATTAATTTATATGCCTTAGAGGCTTAAATGCAAATTAAATAAACTTAAAATATTTATTTAATAATTACTAATTATTTAATTAATTATTATTGTTTAAATTCTATTTATAATTATTTAATAATTAACTAATAAATATGAAAATGTAAAATAAGTCTTAGAAATATAAAATTAAAATTTGTAAAAGTCTAAAATACTATAAAACTTATTTTAAAAATAAAATTATATTTTTAAGACTATTTATCTAATTATTATTAATTATTAACTATTTAATTATTATTTAACTATTTATATGATTTAAATTATTATAAATACTAAAAAGACTTAGATAATTAAGAAGATTTTTATAAATCTAATTAACCATCACAGGAATCCTAAAAAATTATAAAAACTTTATTTTATGTATTTTTAAACTAGTTTACTAATTATTATTCTATTTATTAATTAATATCTAATTAAACTATTTAAATTATAAAAACTAGTAAATGAACAGTAAAAATTCTAGAAAAATTACTAAAATTATATTATGACTTATAAAAGCTAGAAAAAATGTAAAATCTAGGTGTTTCTTTATAAAAAGTAATTATGCTATTTAAAACTTAATTATTGATTAATTATTAATTAAACTAATTTTAATTATAATAAATACTAGATTACAAAATAAAAATCTGAGAAAATTATTAAAAATACTTTAACCTAAAAGGAAATTAATAAAAATATAAAAACACAACTTTCTTAATAAAAATCTAAAAATGAAAATTAAAATTAAATTATATTAAATAGAAACTATCACTTATTTTTATATTTGTTTTTTCATGATTTTTATTTTACAAAACTAAATTATACCTAAAAATAACTAACTTTTGTAAAAACAATATTTTTATAAGCTAATAATAAGCACTGTGGGGGCTTATTACCTCCACAGTTGACTTTGTTTGACCAAAGTAGCAAATAAGCTCAAACTGACTTGTGTGGGACCCACTATGGTAAAATCTAGTTCAGCTAAGTTAATTAAGCAAGTATAAGCTAGAAAAAACACATATGGTACACTGAATAAGCCAATAAGCCACAATAAGCACTTGCTTATTGTGGACTGAGACAGATTATGGGACAGAGTTTAAGGGCAAATCCAAGTGGGGTCCACAGGGTACTAGGTCAAACCTATGGTCAAATATCAAAGTCTGGTAGGAAGGGGGTTCAAAGGAACTAAATTAGAGGTGTGGGGCCCACTGAGGTGGTCACAAATCACCACCAAAGTGGTAGTGATGGGTGAAATCTGCTGCAGCAGGGCAATACCTTGCCCTGCAGGTTACTTTGAGAGTGAGTGGGGCCCAGGGAAAAAATCCCAAAAATGTAACAACTAATGGAAACTGAAATAGAGGTGGGAGACTACTAATCCACAAAAGCACAAAGCCTAAATCCTTCTACTAAATTCTAAACAAATCCTACTATTTTTGGTATTTTCTGAGAATGGAGATTTTGACTTTTGAATAAACTTAGCTAGTTTGACTAATTTGGATTTCTAATGCTCACTACTGATTTAATAAGTTATATTAAGATAAGATAAAGCTAATTTGATCTAAACCTACAACTAATAACCTGCTTTGAGGGTTTGAGGATCACAAAATCCTTGACAGTTAACTGTCAAGGGATTTGGAATTGGATTTTGACTTTTTAAGTAAAGACCTATGGTTTTTATTGTTGTTCTAAGCTATTGAGACCTCAAATGATTAAACTGAACCAGAAACAACAACACACACAGTCTTGAACACAGATGATAGAACAATTCCAAACACTCCTTTAATTGACTGTTTATTTTATTTATGATGTAAATAAGCAAATTAAGCTTATGAGACTACTACACAATAATCTACTCTGGCATGAAAAGCTAAAATAAGCACAAATATATAAGCTTAAACTACAAACATATAGATTTCTATATTATACTAATTTCAACTGTTAAATGAGAATTTGTGGCACAATGAGTTTTAAAGAACTAATACTACTTTTTGAGCATTACAAAGACTAAAACTTAACTGCTAAACATAAATAAGCACAAAGAAACATGTGATAAGCAATTGTACAGTAAATAAAAAAATATGAATATTAAGGCTTACAAGTGAGTTCAAGAATGAGAACAAGGAATCAGTGAATTAGGAACCAACCTATAGTCTCCCACAAGACACTATAACCATAAAAATCTAGAATCAACAAATTCCAATGCTTCCTCTTCTTCACAGGTTGATTTTTTTTTTCTATTTTTTTTTCTTGTTTTTCTTGTATTTTTGAGTTTTCAATCTTAACTGACTTCAGCTGATTTTTAAGATATATAAAAACTATTCCAAACTTTGTCAGAGCTTGAATGAGCTTAGAATCCAAAAACAACCACAACAAACAAATTGAAGCAAACTTGTCAGATTTGCTAAAAATTGCTAAAATGAAAATTTATAACTGAAACTTGAAATTAAAACTTGTATTAAGTTTAAATTACAAAATAAAGACAGATTACAACTGATTTGATTGAAATTACAACTGAATCTTAAGATTACACTACATACGATTTAAATTACACTAAACCTAATCTAATACTTCATCTCCTCTGCTTCTCTTTTGCTTTATAGAGACTTTTGAGGTTCCCTGGGTCTTTCTGACACTATCCCATCAATCCCCAGCCGTTGATATGGTCTGATTGATCCTAGCCATTCAAAATGCTTTTTGGCGCCAAAAGGTCCAAGGGCAGCTGTGGTTGCGTGGAGAGGATTTCAAGGGCATTAATTGGTATTTGGGAGTATGTGTGAGGTGGAGGGATAAGGGGGATAGATTGGAGGCCAAGTTGAGTGAAACCAGTGATGTGGTGATGGTGGTTTTGGCTGTGTGAGGGAGGAGGGAAAGGTTAGGGGTGAGGGTGGTTTGTTTGACCGGTATTTGACCGGGTAATAATATTAAGGGTTGGGGTGGATTGGGCTTGGGTGTTGGGATGGACAAAAAAGGTGGGTAGATTGGGATAGTGGATTGGATTTGATTTTGGTTTAATAATATAAAGAGTCCGTTTGGTTTATGTAACATAGGGACCAATTTTGTAATTTCGGAAAATTATAGGGACTGAAATTGTAAATTCCCATAAGTAATCGTAAGGACCTATTTTGCCATAAATGAATAGTACAAAGGTATTTTTGATATTTTTCATTTTTTTTAAATACCCGGGGACTAAAATTGACAAAACTGAAACTCCAGGGACTTAACATGTAATTTCTCCAAACTTTTCATCCAGGGACTAATAGTGACAATTATGAATCCCCTAGGACCCTTAATGATAATTTTCCCATTTTGAAAACCCAGGGACTAAAACTGTCAAGTTTGAAACTTTGAGGGACCTGTTTTGCCAAACTGTGAAACTTCAGGGACCAATCATGTAAATTCACCAAACTTTTCACCCAAGGACCATTCTTGCAAAAGATTAGTAGCACAAGGACCAAAATTGATTTTCTCAAAGTTTTTAACATCCCAGGGACCATTTATGTCAATTTCCAAAGTATAGGGACTAAACTTGTAATTTTATGAAACTTTGCACCAAAGGACTAAATATGTAATTTTATGATTAAAAAGGATCTTTGGTGACTTTTTCAAGTTTTTAGAATAACCAGGGACTAGTTTTGACAACTTTTGAAACTTGAGGGACTGAAACTGCCAATTATGCAAACTTTGTACGTTTTTCATCTGTTTTTGCATATTTTGCATTTGAAACATATAAAACACACTTCTAAGATATTTTCAGTATTATGATGCATATTTGAGTGTTTTTAGATGTTTTGGCAGCTCAGATTGATATAAAATGATGAGTATTTAGACACGCATCATCTAGGTTAGAATTTCTTTTTATTAGGTCTACTTGCTAGATTCCTTTCTAGTAAGATTTTATTTTTATTTTTAGGACTCCTTTAGTCTATCTTATTTCTTCGTGTTTTTATTCGTAATCTCCACCATCCGCCATTATGGCAACCGACGAATTCTCTAACCTTAGAATCACTAGGAGTCGTAGTTCCGCTAGAGACCTTGTTTTGCCTTATGCAGAACCCGATAGAGAAATGCGTAGGCTAAGACGATCTCACTCAACACCTGAACCATCTAGCATAGCCATCGATTTTGATGCACCCCTTTCTGAAGAAAATTCAGAAAATCACCTTATAACCCCTAGCTCCCGATCCAACAACGAGATAAGTACCCCCGCAACTCCCATTCCTAAGAGCCTTAAGGACTACTCCTCCCCAAATCCTCGTGGTTTCTTAAACGCCATTGTCTACCCAAACGAACACACCAATGAGGTCCTGCACGCGACCGATGTTTGGCTTGTCCAAAGTGTGTGCAAGTTTTGTGGACTAGATGATGATGACCCAATTCAACACATCAAGGACTTCTTGAAAATAGTAGACACCCTCCATACAGATGGGGCTACTAGAGACACGTCCCGATTACGATTCTTCCCTTTCACCCTCTACGAAAAAGCCCAAGAGTGGTACAATAAACTTCCTTCGGAATCTATTTTCACATGGGAGCAACTCATATCCAAATTTTATGGAAAGTTCTTTCCAGCAGGGAAAACTTCAGCGTTTAGAGATAGGATCCTCTGCTTCCGAAAAGGGAAGGACGAACCCTTCCATAAATCATGAATTAGATTCAAGGATTTAATAAGACAAGTTCCCCATCATGGCATCGAACTATGGCTTTTGGTCCAAATCTTCTACGACAATGTCTCCTCAAATGATGGGAACGGAATCAACAATTCTAGAAAGGGGAGATTAGCCAATCTTAGTGCCGAGGAAGGATGGGATAGGATTGAGGAATATGCTCAAGACCAGGATGACACTTGGGATGAACCTGAGTCGACTGCCAGCATATCTAAAATCACTTCAACGTCTTCAGATCAGTTAAGAAAAATTCACAAAAGAATGGAATACCTAGCTGGGTCGCAGTTACCTAAACAACTTTCAAATCCTTACTTGATCTGTGACTACTGTGGGGGCCCGCACGAGGTAGAGGAATGCGGAGAAGAACCCACGAATGAACATGTGTGCTTGTCAGGAGGTGACATCTATGCTGATCCCTCCCTTTTGCCTTTTTACCAAAACGACGATTACACCCTCTGGGGAAATCTGGTAAAGAGAAAAGAAGGCGAGGAAGGCCCTGAATTTGAAATCAGGAGCACTTTTGAAGATGACCTTGGTCACTTCACTCAAGAAAAAGGCTTACAATTAAAAGGTCTTGATGAACTTGTCGATGAGCAGCAGAATGACATTGGAGAATGGTTCAACAAGCTTAACTCCACCCTCGATAACCTAGAAATGCCGTCAGTAAGCCAAAAAGACCCCATGCTCGCGATAACCACTCGAGCTGGAACAACAACCAAAGACCCCCCTTACCCGAGCTCGCACCCTATCACCCCCGATCCAAACAAGCCTCGCGAAGAGGAGGATGGTGTGAGCAGCAAGGCTCCCGAACAACCTCCCGTGGCGATCCCCTCCCCATCAACCCCGCCTAACCAGCCTGTGAGAATCCCATTTCCATCCCGACTAAAAACCAGAAAACTATGAACGATAATAAAAGATTCTTGTCATATCTTAAAGACTCAGTGATCACCATACCCCTCCTTGATGCTTGCTATCACATGCCGAAGTATAGCATGTACTTTAAAAAATTACTCGCCAACCGCAAGAAACTCGAGGGTCTCGTGACTCTGGGGGAACAATGTTCGGTGGTGACCCATCGAGGGTTACCAAAAAAGGTAGACGATCCAGGCAGCTTCACCTTGCCCTGCTTCATAGGATCTCTATCGATTAAGAATGCTCTTGCCGATTTAGGGGCGAGTATCAACCTCATGCCCTACTCCATGTTCCTTAAACTATGATACTCCGGATTAAAGTCTACCCATATGAACATCCAACTAGCCGACAGATCAGTCAAACACCCCATAGGGATATGCGAGAATGTGCTAGTCAAGGTTGGGAAATTCAAATTCCCGATTGACTTCGTAATCTTGGAGATGGAGGAGGATGATTTGGTACCCATCATCTTAGGGAGACCATTTCTTGCTACCGCTCGTGCAGTCATTGATGTTCATGACGGCAAGTTAACCTTACGAGTAGGAACCGATAGCTTAACCTTCGACATTAAGGACACTGTGGATCTCTCTCTCGAAGCAGCTAACCGGCTCTATTTCATTGGAGAAGTTGATGAACTCACGGATGTCATTGATGACTGTGTTGATGAACAGATCGAGGAAGGCTGGTTACGGGATGAGAGTTTTCTCCCCTTGTTGGAGGTAGAAAAGATGGAGGATGTTAGTGCATTCTCCTTCTACCCTAGACAGGAGGCCACTGAGCATCTCGTACTCCGAAAACCCGAGAACAAGCTTAAGCCTTCTATTATCGAACCCCCTGAGCTAGATCTTAAGGAACTTCCTAACCATTTAGAGTACGCCTTCCTTCAGGGAGAGGACCAACTGTCGGTAATCATAAACTCCTCCCTCGAACATGAACAAAAAAGTAAGCTCTTAGAGGTCCTAAAGAAATAAAAGGGAGTGCTTGCATGGAGTGTAGCCGACATTAAGGGGATTGACTCAACTTTTTGCACGCATAAGATTCTCATGGAAGAAGATTATAAACCTACCATGCAACCCCAGAGGCGGGTGAATCCCAACATTAAGGAAGTTGTAAAGAAAGAAGTCATCAAACTTCTGGATGCAGGATTAATCTACCCAATCTCGGACAGCCCGTGGGTTAGTCCTGTACAGGTTGTACCAAAGAAGGGTGGAATGACTGTAGTTAAGAACGACAAGGGTGAGATGGTACCCCAAAAAACGGTTACTGGTTGGCGGGTATGCATCGATTATAAAAAGCTCAATGATGCCACAAGGAAAGATCACTTTCCCTTACCATTCATTGACCAAATGTTGGAAAGATTGTCTGGGCACGAGTACTATTGTTTCTTGGATGGATTCTCAGGATATTTTCAAATCCCTATAGCACCTGAGGACCAAGAAAAGACCACGTTTACTTGCCCTTATGGAACGTTCGCCTACAAAAGAATGCCTTTTGGGCTATGTAATGCCCCCGCCACTTTTCAGCGATGCATGACCGCAATCTTTCACGAACTTATGGAAGACAACAAGGAAGTTTTCATGGATGACTTTTCGGTCTTTAGGAACTCTTTCGACCGCTGTCTTGCTAATCTAGAAAAAATGCTTAAACGCTGTGAGGAAACCAACTTGGTGTTAAACTGGGAAAAATGTCATTTCATGGTAAAAGAAGGGATTGTGTTAGGACATAAGATCTCAGGGAATGGGATAGAGGTGGACCAAGCTAAAGTTGAAGCTATATCTAAGTTACCATATCCCACAACTGTTAAAGCAAATACGCAGCTTCTTGGGGCACACCGGGTTTTATCGGAGATTCATCAAAGATTTCTCCAAAATAGCTCGGCCAATGACTCAATTGCTAATGAAGGATACTCATTTCGATTTATCTCAAGAATGCAAGGATGCATTCGATCTCTTAAAAAAAGAGCTCACACAAGCTCCAATCATGATTACACCCAACTGGGAGTTACCGTTTGAAATCATGTGCGACGCTAGCGATTTCGCTGTCGGGGCTGTATAAGGCCAACGGCGTGACAAGCTATTCCAACCTATTTACTAAGCTATCAAAACCATGAATCCTGCTCAAGAGAATTACTCTACCACCGAAAAAGAATTGTTAGCCGTGGTGTTCGCATTCGACAAATTCCGTCAATATCTTGTCCTTTCAAAGACAGTCGTTTTCACTTATCACTCGGCTCTTCGATATCTTTTCACTAAGCAAGATGCTAAGCCATGACTAATTCGGTGGATCTTGTTGTTACAAGAATTTGATGTTGAAATTCGTGATAAAAGGGGGCAGAAAATCTGGCCGCAGATCATCTATCTCGCCTTGAAAATCCATTTGATGAGCACGATAGAAATGAGATTTGGGATTCATTTCCTGACTAACAACTCATGTCAATGACAGATTCTGAGCCTTGGTACGCCGATTTTGTTAACTACCTCGCAAGCAGACTTGTTCCAGAACACATGACTAGATACGAAAGGAAAAGGTTCTTTTCCCAACTAAAATACTACTTCTGGGATGAACCATTTTTATTCTGGAGGTGTCCCGATCAAATAATCAGATGTTGTGTTTCGGAAAGTGAGGCAGTAAAAATCATGAAAGAATGTCACTCAGGCCCCTCTGGAGGCCATCATGGGATAAGCACCACCGCCCGAAAGATTTTCGACGCGGGATTCTATTGGCCCACAATTTTCCAGGATGTCAAAGAAATGGTACAAGTATGCGATGCATGTCAACGGGCCGGGAACATATCACATAGGGATGAAGCACCTCAGAATTTTATACAAGTATGTGAGGTTTTCGATGTCTGAGGAATTGACTTCATGGGACCCTTTCCATCTTCAGGGGGGAATGAATACATTTTAGTTGCCATCGATTATGTTTCAAAATGGGTAGAGGCACAAGCCCTTAGGACCAACGATGCCAGGGTGGTTATTCATTTCCTGAAAAAGCTTTTCGCTAGATTCGGGATTCCTAAAGCCCTCATCAGCGATAGGGGAACCCACTTTTGCAATGCGTAAACGGAAAAGGTCATGAGGAGGTATGGGGTGTCCCATCGATTTTCCACCGCCTATCATCCACAGACCAATGGCCAGGTCGAAAACACAAATAGGGCTATTAAAAGAATACTAGAAAAAACGGTTAGTCAGAATAGAAAAGACTGGTCATTTAAACTCGACGAGGCCTTATGGCATTCCGAACCGCCTACAAGACACCTATTGGAACGACCCCGTTTCGCATGGTGTATGGTAAGGCATGTCACTTGCCGGTAGAATTAGAACATAAGGCTTATTGGGCGCTTAAGGCATGTAATTTAGATTATACAATTGCCGGAACCAATAGGTTCTTGCAATTACACGAGCTTGATGAGCTTAGTTTAGAAGCTTATGAGTCCTCCATTACATATAAAGAGAGGGCAAAAAGATGGCATGACTAAAGAATTAAGAAACCCAAGGAATTTTCAGAAGGGGACAAAGTCCTATTATACAACTCTCGGTTACGGTTATTTCCAGGAAAACTAAAGTCTAGATGGTATGGGCCATTTACGGTGAAAAGTTCCTCTAAAACTGGAGGTGTTGTGTTACGAGACGATGAAGGTAGAGAATTTACTGTCAACATACAACGTGTAAAACATTATCAAGAAAATAGTAATGAAATGATTAGTGAGGAGGATGTAACGTTTAACGATGAGGTCACGTAGTAACCCATGACCTTGAGTCTAGCTACAAGACTCGTAAATAAAGAAAAGCACTTCTTGGGAGGCAACCCATGTTTTGTGTGATTTTTATTTTGTTTGATTGTTATTTGTTTCCGTATGCATGCTTTATTTTTATTGTTGGTAGATCATGTTTCAAAACTAAAATGGTGTAAATACTTTATATTGTTGTTTGGCTTAGTCTTAACTTCATCCAAAGGTATTTCGCAAAAGATAAGTGTAAGGGGAAACCCCAAAATATGTTTTTAAGAAACAAACTCGATCATGATTCTCCACAATATTAAGTGAACATGTATATTCGTATTTGTTAGAGTCAAATGCTTGTATCGAGTTAGAATGATGTATTGCAGGATTTTCCAGGAAGTAGGACGAAGTTTTTCCAGAAATTTTCTGGAAACTTAACATAAGAATTTCTGCAGGTCAATTTTGACGACGTTAGGAAGTAACCCCTAACGGCGTCACGTGTAAAATTCTGGAAATTTTACCAGTTTTGTTTTTCTAACGGAGTCTTAACGTTTTTGTTGAATCTTTAGTTTTATAATCTCCAGGAAATCTACAAACATCATTCCACAAGCATTATATCTTATTTTGTTTTCTAGGATTTGTTAGCATATATAGATTGCCGCCGATTTTACGCGAGGTTGCCTTGTCTGTTTTCGCAGGTTTAACAGGTTATGTATGACAAAAAGATGATTTATATTCTGGAAGGGAAGCTTTGATTGTTCATTTTCTTGGAGGAAGATCTAACCTGACCACCTTATTATCCATACCGAGCGAATCAGGGGAGTATTTGATTTCATTCGTTTTACTTATTTCACTTTTATATTCTTTACTTGAACATTGGGGACAATGTTCATCCTAAGTGTAAGGGGAGGGTAAAATGATGATACCTTACAAATACACTTTTGCTTGAGTTTGTTTGTTTGATGGTAGGTGTGTAATAAAACTATGAGAAATACTTGTTAGTGTAATTTTAGGACCAAATTTAAATTTTTTTACAACATTTAGGAGTGAAACTTTAGCCATAGCAAGCGTCTCATGGATAGGAGATTCTATGACTAGCACAAAACCGTACTATTCAGAAAAATTTTCCACCCAAATATGTGAGGTTCGCCTTTAGATTTGATAGGAAAAGCATTTACTATTAGTGCTTATGAGAGTACCGGTAGCATTTAGATTCTAGAACTTGCGTTAGCGATGCATCCCGAGACCGCTAGTGAGACTACATTCGTGTAGTATGATTTACTACATGATAATAGGCATTAGGATCACCCTTGTGTTAAACCCGTATCATAATTACTTGACCATTTAAGTCATATTACTTGGCTAGTTAAGTCAATTAATTTTTCCTACACCTTAGTGTTGTACTCAATTTTAGTACACGAAACCCCTAGTACACCCCTCCGAGCCTATCTTTTCGTTTCTAACTTTAAGCATCTTACTTAAAGGAAGAATTTGTTACACCCCACTTAAATGTACAACCAAATCGCCTTAGCCCTCCGTGTATGCACTCATCTTTAGTGCATTATTGTTATTTGTTTAAACCCTTAGTTAATTATCTAATTGATCACATGGTTGCTAAGTCGAGTCATATCCTTTGTAAAGATCATTTAAGCCCATCTAGGATATAGTAACAATGATTAAGCACAGCGGAATAAGAACATAAGAATCAAAGTTACTTCAAGGTTTTCTTTATTGAATAAAATAAAAACTACTACTACTAATCTACCATACGCTCTATGCGTTTCTAGACTCTCATTGGAGAGACTAGCTATGAATGGATGAATGTAACCTAGACGCCTACCCTCTATATATAATAGAGGGAGGTTACAAACCCTAGCTTCCTACGAAAGCTAACTATTACATATTAGGTCCTCATTGTTTCTTCTTTCTTCATTCTTTGCTTGTAGGTTTTGTAATCTTCAAATCTGTAATTCCCAACAATCTTCCCCTATTTGATATTACAAAACAATCTGCATGAAGAAACAATATCATCACCAATAATAAGCTGCACATCATAACTATTCTTCCCCTTTTTGTAATCTTCTAATAGGGTCTTGTGAAACTCATAAACGCTTCCCCTTAAGTGATGCATATCTCGAACTTTAATCGGCTTCAAATATCCGTATCTGATGTAGTGCGAACAAGCATATTAAATACACCTCAGTTATTCGTGTGGTCCCAGCCATCGCACGCCATAACCGTCCATTGGTCCTAGACCATATCAAAATATAATAATGTGTGTGGTCCCAGCCATCGCACGACATTATTATGTTATGTACTCAACAACCTGTAAACACCAAACCAAATGAATAGAAGGAACCAACTCGTCGTCCAAGATCCAAGGGCGTCTTCGGACCAAGAATTAAATATCAAAAACAAAATAATAATTTATTTATTTTTTTTATTTATTTTAACTAATAAGCAGTAACGAGCAGCAGCAATGAGTATCAGCAGTAACTAGCATCAGCAGTAACGAACATCAGCAATATGGTCAAGTATATATGAACAATAAGCTTCCCCTTAAAAGTATACTTGCCATCTCTTGAATCCAGTAGGCTCCATGGAGTGATCATTGATGAAGAAAATCAAATATAACTGATTTGATGAAGAAATGGAATCTCCCAACCTTGCATCTTATGTCTTGCACTATCCACGTGACGGCCTCTTGATAAACTCCTCATTGACTTATCCAATGAGACACTGAGCACTACAATGTAACTCCTTTAAGTGATAGCAAATGTACGCATTAAGCACAGTAAAATGGATCGTACCCCTTCACTAGAGTCGTCAAGTCTTCGTCACCATACAAACCAAGCAAGTTATCTTAAAAAGCTCCTGATCCCTTTAAGATATGATAAGAACACAATACTTGGGAAAATCAATTACAACATCAAACAAGCGATAATCAAGTGTCTTCGTCAAGTAATCTTCTCAACAAAATGATGATGGTTGATAACTCCGTCTCCCTAACCATTAGTAATCTCACATGACTAGTAGGAACCAAAACCGACCAAGAGAAGAAAAATATACAACAAGCCAGCAGGAACCATAAATAAGTCAGTAAGAACCATCGTATGTATCAGCAGGAACCCATCAGTAGGAACCAATCAGGAGGAACAAAAACTCATCATCAGCAGAAACAAATAATGATGGCAGCAGTAACAAAGATGAATCAGCAGCATCAGTATACGCATAAAAACTTTAACCAAAATCAAATCAGAAGACCAGCAATATAATATTCCAATTTCTACTTCTCGAAACAACAGCTTTTGACAAATTGATAGCGACACATCACTGAATCTTCCTTTGCAGTATTAACTTTTGGATCACAAACAGTAATAATATATCACCAAAGCACCACTACAAACCTTTTAATTAATATCACCGTCCCATGTGATGAAGAGAATTAATTCGAAACAAACACAACCACATGCACATGCTTGGCGACAAACTGATTTCTTCGACCAATACCAATTAACCAATCAGTACGAGGCAAGGGTTAAAAATAATTCAATACCATCAACCGCAATTAATGTCACCAACTATATATCCCTCATCAGCTTTTCCATCAAACTTCCCCAGTATATCAGCAATATTCAAAATGGTCACTTTGCATCCAAAAGGCTTAAGGTAATGTATGTATGGAACTTTCCCAGTGAGAAGTTCATAAGGTGTCTTGACATGATGTCTAGTGATGGAGACCCTGTTCAAGACATAGCAAGCAGTACTTACTGCTTCAGTCCAAAACATTGTGGGTAACTTGG
Organism: Artemisia argyi; assembly: GCA_030686995.1. Classification (NCBI taxonomy): domain Eukaryota; kingdom Viridiplantae; phylum Streptophyta; class Magnoliopsida; order Asterales; family Asteraceae; genus Artemisia; species Artemisia argyi. The sequence goes on along the minus strand of CM060706.1, from coordinate 130,546,653 downwards.
AGTCTGCAAGCATTGATCTTGCTGCCTCAATGAGGGTTCTATTTTTCCTTTCAGCAACCCCATTTTGTTGTGGGGTTCTTGGAGTACTATAGTCCCTTCTAATCCCCTTAGACTTACAGAATTCTATGAAAACACCATTTTTGAATTTTGTCCCATTGTCACACCTAATCCCTTTAACCTGTTTATTAAGCTGGTTTTCAATTAAAATGATGAATTCTTTCAAAATAGGAGTTGTTTCATCTTTAGTTTTAAGAAAGAATACCCAGCAAAACCTGCTAAAATCATCTGTGATAACCAGGCAGAAATACTTGTGATCAATACTTCTGATAGGAGTTGGACCAAATAGATCCATGTGCAACAGCTGAAGTGGTTCTGAAATGGTGCTCACAGCTTTGACTGCTTGGTAAGAGGCTCTGTGTTGCTTTCCCTTATTGCAAGCAATACAATTGTGTTCATTGGTGAAGAGTTTAGAAGGTAGACCCTTAACAAGACCAAGTTTAGACAACTTGTTGATTGTCTTGTAATTCACATGAGCCATTCTCCTATGCCACTTGGTAGATTCATCCTGGGAAGCTTTGGCCACCAAACATGTTAGATCTCCTTCTGGCTTGACATCATTCAGATTGAATGTGTACAAGTTAAAGGTTCTAGGAACTCTTAGCAAAACAGTTGTGTCTTCTGGAAGTTTGAAGTCCTTGGAGAGTACAAGACATTTATCCTCAGAGAAGAAAACCTTATTCTTAGTGTAACATTCACACAGATGAAAATGTGGCAGATTTGTTAACTAAAGCATTTGATGGACCAAGGTTTCAATATTTGGTGGTCCATATTGGAATGCTTAACCCTTAACTGCAAAGTTTAAGGGGAGGCATAAGCCTCAGGGGAGGCATATGCCTCAGGGGAGGATAATGAGTGTAAACTTTGTAGAGTTGTATAAGTTGTATAATTTTTGAGTTTTAACACTAACCCACTAATATGTTTGCAAGTTGTTTTGTGTATTTGTATGTCTTATGTCTGTTTTGCAGATGTTCTGAGATTGTAAGTTGTATGATAAAGTCACCAAGAGCAGAAGTCAAAGGAATGTGGTCAAAAATGCTGAACATGGTTTCTACTGATGAGTTGATTATGCTGAAGGTCTTACACAGTTGATAAATTAAGAAGATCTTTTCATTCATTCAAAGAAACAAGTTACAGCTTACATTCAAAGTTTCAATTGAATTACAATGATCATTCCTAAACATTTGGCTAATTAAGTACTACTACTACTAGCTTCTATCACTTATTTCAAAATACTTGAGGCTATGACAAGTACAATGATGAAGCTGAAGATGAAAATGGAAAAAGAAGAGGAGGAAGACTGTGAAGATGCTCAAGTAACAAAGTCAAGATAATACTTAAGAACTTTGTTCCATGGCAACATTCCTCAATCATCTACTTCAGCTTCTCCTTTCCCTTACGTATGATCTCAGTCTTCTTGCTCTGTCCAATATGTTCTTGATGTGGAAGACCAGGTCCTGGAGCAGGAAGATCCAACACCAAATTTTGTGATGTTGGGAGAGATGGATCCCTATTACTTGATCTTGGTTGGGATCTCTCTGGTGTGGAAGGAGGAAGGAAGGTTGGATCTTCATTTTCATCCTCTGAGGAGTCTTCATCAGAGGTATAGATGAAGGGAGAGACAAGCTCTCTCTCAGCAGGAATGGGTACAAGGCTTGGTTCACCATTTCTATGAGCATTCCATTGTCTTTCTTGTGCATCCCATCGTTTCTCCAATGCTCTTTCAAAGTCAGAACCATCAAGCTCCCATGGATATGGTGGTAAATCTTCTTCTGCTGATGGAGAAGAGGAATTTGGATCTGAGATTTCTGGGTGTGATGACATGGTTTTGGTCAAGAATTGGGGTTAATTGGAAAATTAGGGTTTGTAAGATGATTTGGGGTAAATTGGTGACTGAGATGTGATTTGGGGGTGATTAAATAAGTAAAGTTTAGGCGTTACGATAATTAATGCGAGTTGGGTGGCACAGTAAAACCAAGATATTGACCGAAGATATTTTTACTTTTGGGTGGTTTCTGCTGAAGTTGATCATTCTTCAGCAGATTTGACTTTCATTTCTGCTGAAGGGTAAATGTTCAAATTGGAAGTTTTGAATTACACGTCAGACTAGGTCAATAATTTGTTCCGATAATTTTGACCACGATTGGGGAACTTCCAAATTTAACCCACTTTGCATATCTTTTCCTAAACAACATAATTCGCTTATCACTCCATTTAAACCAATTATTCTCTGTGTAATTCATAACCGTCTCACACAAGTTCATTCAAATGGCACAACTTGAATTGAAAGGCGATCATAACAAGTTTGCTATTCTGAAAAAGGCAAAGGGACATGAAGAATTCGATTTAATGGTGGAATTTCTACAAGGTCAAAGATTCATTATGCTTTGACACATAGTCCCAACCTGGTTTGTGAATCCTTGGTGAAGCAATTTTGGGCATCTGCTGCTAAGAGATCTGCTACAGAGATTGTTGCAGAAGTTGATGGTGTAGAGTATGTGGTGACAGAAGGATTGATTAGGACAAAGCTTCAGTTGGATGATGAAAATGGTGTGTATCATTCCAACACTGCAGAGATTCTTGCTGGGCTAAGAGAAGCTGGATATCAAAGTACTGACACATCCAAGTGGCACAAGAATCAATTTTGTCCTAAGTGGAGGTATTTGGTGCATCTGCTGCTCCAATGTATAAGCAACAAGTGTGGTGGATGGAACCAATTCTCTATACAATTGGGTTGTGGTATTGTTTGTCTTTCTAAGGGTCTAACTTATAACTTTTCTAAGTTTATTTTTAATAATATGCTAGAAAACATAGATAAACAACAGCATAAGTTTTTGATGTATCCTAGATTCTTACAAATGATTTTAGACATAACCACTGAAGATAGAACCCATGTTCCTATTAAAAGTCTTGGTTCTAAGTTGTTTGCCTCAATGAAAACTAATTATACTGGGGAACATCACCCTATGTTAGAGGATATGTTGCCACCTGGCAATGATAATATAGTTGAGGGTGATGATGCTAGTAATATGTCTGCTCCTAATGCTGCTGATGATGGTAATCCATCATCTTCTGGTGTTGCGGCTGATGGTAATCCTTCAGTGGTAATGGAGGAAGGGCCAGCTTCAACTGCTGAATAAGTACCTATTTCTACTGACTTACCATCACCTACCACTGTACATGTGTCACCTAGTCCTACCATTTCACCAGCTCAGGATGCTCCAGTTGAGCAATTTCATGAGTTTGAAGATAATATTCAACCTCTTGAACCTGAGTTAACAAGACTACCTTCACCCAGCCCTATGAGTGAGCCAATTAATGAAGGCTTTCCTAATGTTGTAAATGAGTCTGTTTCTCCTACTGGGTTCAATGAAGCTCCTCTTACCAATGAGCAATCAGCTGGTAGAGTAGAGGACCCTATTACTCTCACTTTTGTATATGATTCTCTTACCAGATACATGAAAATGACTGAGGATCTCCAAAAGGAACTTGCTGATACCAAGACTACTCTTGGTAATGAAATTGAAAGTTTGAAGAGTAAGGTTCAAGATTTGGAGACACAGCTGAATCAGCAGAAGAAAAGTAAGGATGGATTGGATACTGCTGAAGTTGCACAGGAGACAAATTTGGATTCTCTTGAAATTCTAGCTGAAGTTGCTAGACAGTCTAAGGTTGTACCTTCTAAAGCTGCTGAATTATCTAAATCTAAACCAATAATACTAGTCCACAGAAGACGAAGTACAAGACAGTATTTGGCTAGGAAAGCTGCTGAATCGTCCAAAGTGTCTAGTGGAGATGATGATGTGCTCATGACTGAAGCTGCTGATATACTTCAGAAGAAACAATCATTAAGTGGTGTTGCTACTGAAGAATCTGCTGATCAAGTTAAAACATCAGGAGAAGTATTTTTTGTAGCAGGGAAAGAGTATATGAATTCCCCTGTTCATCATTCATCAGAGAATCAACAAGTTTCTCCTGATAGAGAGGTTCAAAAATTACATGATGAACCTATGGCAGATGTGAATGTTCCTCATGATGATCTTGTTGAAGGAACAGATGATGATTTGGATGAGCTTGTTACAGCTGAAGAAAGAGCTGGACAAGAAGAACTATTCCAAGAATGGGAAGATTATAAGAAGAATACTGATATGACTGAGGAACAGCAAGAAAAGTTTGATGCTACATATGAGTCAGTCAATCAAAGATATGTTTCTACTTTGCCTATTGCCAGACAAAGAGAATTGGATGCAGCTGTTCAAGAATTTGATGAGTCAGATTGGCAGCAGATTGGACAACAAATGCTTAATAATCCTAATGTAGCTGCAGAAATTATTGGTAAAAAGGTTGAGAAGCAAGACTGGCCTTCTGAAATTGTGAAATTGATGAAGTTGAGAAAGAAGGTAGCAGATGAGTTGAAAGCTAAAGCTAAAAGAGAAAAACCTATGACTCAAGCACAGAAGAGAGATTATATGAGAACATATGTGAAAAATCAAAGCAGTTCTTTGTTTAACAGTGCTTGGTCTAAGCAAAAGGTGTGGGGACTTCCATTTAACAAACTGGTTGAGATTTATAACAGAATCAAGGCTAGGAATGATAAAGATGGAATGGGTGCTTCCAAGAATATTCCTCTCCTCAATGCTGATGCTGATGCTGCTGAAAAAGTATCTTTACCTGATACTTCTGCTGATGTACCTCATGTTGCTGCTTCATCTTATGTGGATAAAGGTAAAGCAAAAGTGATGACAGCAGATCCTCCAACTAGATAAAGAACTAGGAAACAATTGGAGTAGGAAAGATTGGGAGAAGATGCTGCTAGGAAGTTAGATGAGTTACAAAAAGATGAACAAAAAGCTGAACTTGCAAGATTTCATGAGCTGAAAGTAAGAGAAGTTGAAATTCAAGCTGCTAGAAACAAACAGATAAGGAAGGCTATGGATGAACAATATGCCTCTGCTGCACTTGAATCTTCTCAAGATTCTACTGATGAACAACTGGATAATCCTTCAGTGGAAACTGAAGTTGCAGAAGGTGAATCTGCTGAAACAGAAGTTCCTGCTGCTATTTATATTCCTGGAAGAAGAGGCAAGGGAATGGCTAAAGTCAGATCTTCACATTCAAAACAAAATCTAATCAATGTGAATGCTTCTGATGGTTCATTTATAAGAGAAGGATCCCCTGATGATTGGCCTGAGGGAACTAGAGATGTTTTGGTTCACTTTACATAATAAACATTTTCAAAGTCTAACAAGGGTGTCTTAATAGTCCCTTTACCAGTAATTTTGCCATCTCCACCACCAAAAGTAACAGTGCCTCCTCCTTCTATGGGTACAAAGTCATGCATCTTGTCCTTGTTCCCTGACATACTTCTAGAACAACCACTGTCAACAATACCTACTTCAGTGCTCTTTAAAGGATGATCCTACAACAACAACAAAGAATATACAAAGAGTTAGTACACTTTGGAGACTCAAGTCATTGCTGACTTGAGCCTGCCTTGTGGATCATTAGTGATAGGCCATGTAGATGTTTTAGATCCACCATTGTTCTTGGGTCTGTATTGCATATTAGGTCCCTACTTTGTCCAAGAACAACCTGCTGAGGGCTTCACAGCAGTATCCCAACACCCACCACCATAATACATTGAGTCAAAGTGATTAGGCCAATAACCATTAGAAAAGAAAGAACTAGTGGGTCGAACATAAGGTCTAGTTTCGGTTCTTCTCCATGAAGAATGTGGTTCAACAGAATTGGATTTCTGCTGATGTGGAACAAAAGAGGGTATTTCACTAACATTCTTCCACATTTGCCTAGGTTTTCTTTGACTAAAGCCAACACCTATTCTTTGCTCATGAAATGTACAATCCTTAATCAAGTGATATTTGCTTCCACACACAAAACACTTCTTCTTTTTAGAAGTTTTATTCAAATCAAAAGAAGTTTCATAACAAGAAAAAGTATTCAAACCACCATGATAAACAGAATTGTTTTTAACATAACCAAAAGAATTATTTTGCAAAGAATTTAAAAACAAGTCTTCAGTAGAAACTGTCTTGTTATCAGCAGCAACTCTAGAAGGCTTGTGGGGAGACTTGGGTGATGTCTTTGGTATGGTCTTGGGAGTGGTCTTGGGCAGGTCAGACTTCTCACTTGAATCGCAGCTAGCAAATGAGGTAGACCCTTCATCAGAAGACTTGTCACTATCACAACAAGAGACAAAGTCAGTAGATTTAACACTAGGGTCTGGCAAGTCAGTTGACTTTTTGCCATAGAGATGGTGTGATCCATCAAAGTCACTAGGTTTGGATAGGTCAATAGGCATATGTTCCCCTCTTATAGGTCCAGGGACAGCATGTAAGTTACCTTCTTTGACAAAGTTAGCTAACCCTGCTGATGTGGTTTTACCTAGGTCATTCCTAGCTTCTAAACCAACATATTTTTGAAATCCTAAACCAATTTTAGAGTTCACAGCCTGACTACCATAGAGTTCACAAGCTAGATTATCACCTGACATTTGCCATTGTTTACCTCTAGCTATCTCTTTGTCTAACTTAACTTGTAATTCTTGTTTTTCTTTTTCTAGATCAGACTTCTCTTTTTCAGTATGTTTTAAGTCTATCTTAGCAATTTCTAAATCACTTTCTAGAACTCTTATTTTTTCATCATATTTAACTTGATTCTTTTGAAACCAAACTTTTTGTTTCTCTAGAGTTTTTAAAGCCAATTTATAAGACTCTACCTCTATATAACACTCATTGTACTTTGGTTTCAATTCATCAAATTCCTTTTTCAGCTCATTGTATCTTACACTACATCCAAACACACAGTTGTGTACCTGAGAGATTCCCATCAAGGAGACTTGCTCCTTCTTGTCCTCTGAAGATGAGTATGCCAGCAGATTCACTTGTGAGGAAGTAGAAGCTTCCTCTCCAGCAGGTTCATGTTCAGCCCAATCAATTTGGTGATCCAGAGTCACCATAGCCTTTGAAGGTGCAGCCTTAGTTGTCCCTGCTTCCACTGGATAAGAACCATATCTAACTTCATCTCCAGGCTTTCTCTCCTTGCATTCTCTTGAAAAACACTTTTCTACAAGTGTAACATTTAACCTTCCTTCTATCAAGCCTTGCTGCCTCTTTTCCATTAAAACCAAACTTCCTTCCAGACTTGGCTTCAAACCTCTTAATGTTCATGGAGATCATTGCAAGCTCCCATTTCAAGTGCATCTCCTCCATCTCCAATGGATCCACCTGTTCAAAATCCTCATAAGCAAGAAACTGCTAATGTTCATATTCAGCCACAAATGAATGAATAAGATCCTCCAACACACTACTGGATTTTGGTTTAGGAGCAGATTGAGTATGAGTTTGAGAAGATGCTCCTGATGAATATGAACTTGAGGCTTGATGCACAGGTTTTGTAGAGGCACCAACAAATGCAGAATGAGTGGATGGACGAATGGGACTTCTAACATCAGGCTCAAGGGATTTAAGCCTATTGTAGAGGTCATCAAAGGACATCATGTCCAACCCACCTTTGGTCTTGAGAGCAATACAAACTTGTAACCAAGATGGTGGCAGAGATCTCAGAAATTTAGCATTACAGTCCTCATTATCGGGTCTAGCCTTCAATTGATTAAGTTGACTTAATATTCGATGAAACCTGTCATAGCCTTTATGAATTCCCTCTTCTTCAGATATCTGAAATTCTTGGAATTTCTGCTTTAGCATAGACTTCTGCAACCTTCTTGATTCATCATTCCCACCAAATCTAGCTTTTATAGCCATCCAAGTGTCCTTGGCATCCTCCATAAAGTGGAAGTCACCCATATGGTCATCAGGTATAGCTTGGAGCAGAATTGTTCTTACCTTGCTCTCCCTTTGCACAGCCAGAATCTCTTCAGCAGTTCTGGGACCTACAATTGTAACAACTCCATCAGCATCTGTAACATGCTTCTTTAGGCTATTCCCTTTTTTAACAATCTCCCACAGATTCCAATCAATGTTTGTGATCCAGTTCTGCATCTTCATGGACCACAGATGATATTCTTCAGCATTCTTCAAGTATGGAAACTTAGCATTACTGTTAGAGAGGGTGAGTTGTTGAAGAGAAGTGGTGTTAATGTTTTGGGTTGTATCAGCATCATCATCAGATCAAGGCATGGTTGTTGATTTGTTTGGATTTTTAAGGTGTAAGATTTGTGTTTCTTAGTATGATAGAGACTCTCTCGAGTCTCTGATACCAATTGTAAAGATCGTTTAAGCCCATCTAGGATATAGTAACAATGATTAAGCACAGCGGAATAAGAACATAAGAATCAAAGTTACTTCAAGGTTTTCTTTATTGAATAAAATAAAAACTACTACTACTAATCTACCACACGCTCTATGCGTTTCTAGACTCTCATTGGAGAGACTAGCTATGAATGGATGAATGTAACCTAGACGCCTACCCTCTTTATATAATAGAGGGAGGTTACAAACCCTAGCTTCCTACGAAAGCTAACTATTACATATTAGGTCCTCATTGTTTCTTCTTTCTTCATTCTTTGCTTGTAGGTTTTGTAATCTTCAAATCTGTAATTCCCAACATCCTTGTACATATTGTTTTGGGACGATTGGGACTCATGGGTAAAGTACTTATTTTATGGAGTAATGGGGAAGAACATCATATATTACCCCATATGTACGTTAATCTTAAGAAGTACTCCAAGTGTTTTGATTATCTTAATTCGGGTAATTAGATTAGTTTATTGTAAAGTCTGTAAAAATTCAAGTGTAAGGGGAATGTACATTCCATATGATGTATTATTTTGGATGGTAGGGTAAGAGTGTACGCAAAAAAAAAAAAAAAAAAAAAAAAAAAAAAAAAAAAGAGAAAAGAGAAAAAACATACGGACTACCATCCCGTTTCATTCTATGTTTATTTAATGTTTTTGTTATTTCTGATTTATTAGCTTAAGTCGAGTCTAGTCTTGGCTTAGCAACGCCATATTGTACATGTAATTAACCAAGATGATTAACTCGCCACCAGTAAAGACTGCCTATATCCAACAAAACCGTATATTCCATATCCCTACACCTAACATTATAACCCTTTAAAAGACCTCTTTGATAGTTTATCCTAGGTGCTTACGCCATGTGGTGGAGGTTTGATCCTTTCCCAAGCCTATGGTAATTGATGAGTGCTCAAACACTCATCATTTTTGGTCAAATCTTAACTGCAAAACATACAAAAACACTCAGAAAAGCATCAAAATACTGAAAATATTTCAAAATTGTGTTTTATATGTTTTAGATGCAAAATGAGTAAAAACAGATAAAAAATGTACAAAGTTTGCAAAATTGGCAGTTTCAGTCCTCCAACTTTCATAAAATGACAAAACTAGCCCCTGGTCATTCAAAATATGGAAAATTATCACCAAAGGTCCTTTTGAAATCATAAGTTGCCATATTTAGTCCTTTGGTGAAAAATTCTAAAAGTTTTGAGAATTTACATTTTGGTCCCTCAAGTTTCAACAATTGGCAGTTTTGGCCCCTGGAGTTCAATTTTTGTGAAAAAAGTCAAATATGGTCCTTGGGAATTCACATGTGTCACTTTTAATCCCTGGATGAAAATTTTGAGAAAATTACATGTTTAGTCCCCATAGTTTTGAAACTTGTCATATTTGGTCCCCGGGGTTTTAAATATTGGAAAATTACAATTTCAGTCCTTTGGTTATTAACACTTGGCAGGAAAACAACTTTGAATCAAATTTGGAAAAGTGCCAAATCCGATCCCTCAATTTTCAGGAATTACACTTGTGGTCCTTGTAATATTACTAATAACCAAATGGGCCCTTTTGTTATTTTTATCCAAATCCAAAGTCAAACAAACACACCTGATCCATGAAATACTCCAGCCCAACACCTCCAAGGCCCAAAACTCCCACCCCGTTTGAATATTACCACCAGTCAACCCCTTTGACCACAAAACATTGTTCACCCTCCATCCTACCTTCCTGGTTTCCAGCTCCATGTCCCCCCTCCTCTCCAATTTTCTCACCAAACCTCACCTTTTCATTAATACCTTCACCTGCCAAAACCAAACCAACTCCCCCCTCATTAAAGCCACACCTATTCAACTCAACCTGTCCAAAAATCTTTTTCCCGCCAAATCCATTCAATGGCTATGATCACTCAAAACTAATCCTATGGCTCAAAAACAAAGTGGGAAAGACAGAGGATTACCCAAGGAGCTATAAAAGTTAAAGAATTGAGAGAGGAAAGGCATTAGTTTTAGGGTAGTAGTAGTTAGTTAAGTAGAAAATTAATATAGTTGTTGTGTTGAATTAATTCTCAGTTTCAAGTTTCAATTTTAGCTTATAAGTTGTAATTTACTCATCTTTAATGTAATATCAGGTTTATTTCATCAGTAATCCATGTGTTATTGTTAAATTCAAAATTTCCAAATCTTCTTGAATTTGCCATTTTAGTTGATTAGTTGTTGCAAAGTGTTGTTCACTGTTCCATTATGCTCATGTTAGCTTACTAATAAGTTTTTAAAAGTCCAGAAAGCATCCTAAATAAGATTTGCTCATAATTCCAAAAAATACCAATAAATAATAGAAAAATAAAAAAAAATCAAGAAAAGAAGGAAAATAATCAGAAGCATGGTGGATGTTGGGATTTCATGGTTTTAGAACCTCATGGGAGGTGTTAGTTTAGTTCTTGTTCTATGGTTCTTGGTTTTCAATCTCACAGGCTACTTGTAAGTTATTCCATTTTATGGCATTTTACTATGGCCTATCTTAGATCTGCTTTATTTTGATGTTTAGTTGTTTAAAATAGTTTGTTACATCAGTCCTAGTTCTTATGCATCAGTCCTATGGTTTAATTCAGTGGTTTGCCTTGAAAATTTCATTTTGAGTTATTAAAGGGGGTATTTGGCATTGCACTGTTCTGTGGTGATTTGTTGATTGATTTGTTGTTGTTTTGGCATAAGTAGGATATCTCATGTCCAATTAGGTCAGGAAAACCTTAAAATCAGCAAGCCTTTTGATAAATAGTCAAAATCACTATAAATCCCTCCTAACTGTGTACTGTTGTGGAATTGACACCCACAAACCCTCACATTAGCTTGAACTTAGAAGCTTTAGCTTAGATTAGCTTTATAATATCTTAAAAACATGTTTTCAGTTCATTAGGAAAGATCAAAACCTCATAATAGTCAAATTCCAAGTTTTTTATGAAAAGTCAAATTGCATGTTTTCAGTTTTTTCCATTTCTTGCAAGATTTTTATAGAATTTTGTGGTTAGACCTAGGTCTTGATCTTTTCAGGACTTGTAGTCCACCACCTCATCTATTGAGTCCCATTGCCCTCTTATTTTTGTGAATTTTTCACTGGGCCCTACAGCCCTCCAAACAAGCCTGCAGGGGGAGGTTATCCCCTGCTGCATCAGACCCCTCAGTCACCACACCATCTTTGGTGGTGGTTTCTGGCCACCACAGTGGTCCCACAGGCCTCCTTCTTGGTTCTCCCAACCCCCCTCCTAGTCACCTTCAAATATTAACCAAGTGTTTGACCTTAGACCTAGTGGACCCCACCTGAATCAACCCCTCAATTCTGTCCCATTTTCAGTTAAGTAACAAGATAATTAAGTGCTTATTCTAGCTTCCTGGCTTATTCATGTTGCTTATTTAATTGAATCTTGCCTAATCCTGTCTAAAAAGCTCATTTGAACCAGAATCACCATTTGTGGGCCCCACTTAAGTCCATTTGAGCTTATTTCTTGTTTTGGTCAAAGAAAGTCAACTGTGGTGCAAATAAGCATCCACAGTGCTTATTTTTGATTTCCAAAAAAGTTGTTTTTGTAAAAGTTAGTTGTTTTTAGTATTAAAATAGTTTTGTAAAAGAAAAATCAAGAAAAACCAAATTAATTTTAAGTGATAGTTTCTATTTAATGTAATTTAAATTTAAATTTTCCTTTTTAGATTTTTATTAAGCACTTAGCATTTTTATATTTTTCTTAAATTAATTTTACCTTTAAGTATTTTTAGTAATTTTCCCAGATTTTCATTTTGTCATTTAGTATTAATTAGATTTAATATTAATTTTATTAATAATTAATTAATAATTAAATATTAAATAGCAAAATTAGTTTTTATAAAGTAAACCCTAGTTTTTATATTTTTTCTAGCTTTTATAAGTTATAAAATAATTTTCGAAATTTTCTTATAATTATTACTGTTCGTCTTGTAATTTTTAGAATTTAATTAGTTTAATTAGATATTAATTAATATTTAATATAATAATTAGTAAAATAGTGTAAAAACTTATAAAATAAACTTTTTATAATTTTTTAGGATTCCTGTGATGGTTAATTAGATTTGTAAAATTTTTCTTAATTTTCTAAGTTAGTTTGTTATTTTTAACAATTTAAATTAATTAAAATTAGTTAAGTAATTAATAAATAGTATTTAATTAATAATTAAATAAGTAATTAATGTAAAAATTTATTTTCTTTTTCTAAAAATTTTCTTTTATCCTTTAGTTTGTAAAAAAGTCATTTTCAACCCCTGGGGGTTTTCAGATTTCAGTTTTCACGTTTTATTTATTACGTTAATTTAAATGTAAACGTACGCGTTTTAGGTTTTAAACGTTTCTGGTTTTTCTGATTTCACATTCTTGTTATAATAGCTTATTTAAGCTATTTCCTTGTAGATTCTTTAGTGTAATCAATCACAAACCCTTTCTTGTCCAGATTCACCCGATCACAAACCCGTTTGATAACAATCCACACCTGGTCGGGACATAACGACCCGGGGAAACACTATATTCCGCGGAGCATTGAGCCTAAGGAGTTTGACTATCTTGACCACATCCGTGGTTGACTTTAGTTGACTGCTTTTGCCTCAATCAAAATTTGGCGCCGCTGCCGGGGAGGCTGTGCGCGTTTTTCTAAAACGGTTTGCTGATTAGTGCTTTTGGAATTCAATCCTTTATATATTTACCATCCTTGTTCATATTTTCTTATCTTATAAAAACAAAACTGTTCCCAAAAACATTTTAAATCAGTTTTCAATGAACATAAAAAACCTAAAAAGATTTTCTTTCTTATTTGTATATAAAATGTCTTTCCAAAAATCCAAAAATAATCACCTTTACCCTCCTACCCTTTTGATTCTTCATTCCTTACCCTCCCAAACCTTTTGATTCTTTCTATGTCTCATCCACACCTTCTTATTTGCCATTGGTGTGGTAATCCTTATAATGGTGGCAATTGCCCCAGTTGTGGCATGGTAGAGTCAAGAAACAGGTCTGTCTATAACCAGAATCCCTATTCCTACCATGACACCACTGATTCATTCCATCGGCTACCACACCATGAGACTCAACAGTTTTACTGTTGTGAGTACTGTGGTGGTTCACACTACAGTTCTGATTGTCAATCGGGAAACACGCTTGTCTATGAGCAGTTTCTTGATAACAATTATAACTCTAGCACATACAACCCACAACCACATCAGTTTTATTGTTGTGATTATTGTGGAGGTCCACACTCTAGCTCGGATTGTCAAACAAGGAATCCATCTCCTTGTAACAATTACGACTATTCGTTTTCAGACCCACCTCCATAGTACCATATGATTAACACAACTCCTCATGATACTGAGCAAGACCTTTTACTAAAGGCTCTTGATATATTGAAAGAACTTAAGGAGGAGTTGGTTACTACATCGTTTCGAGACTCTCGTGAAAAATCTATGGCAGAATTACTTGCTGAAGAACGATATGCTAGAAACGAATTGAGCATGGAAGAATTGCTAGTCTTAGAACAAGCAGCTATAACACGTGCCAAATTTCGTAAAGCTGCTCTTCTAGACTGTGATGATGATAGTGATAATGAAGATACCCTTGATATCCTTCAATTTTATAAGGGTTCGTCAGATTCATCATTTGTGATTCCTCCCATTGAAAATCAGGGAGAAAATAATGTGACGGAGAAATTACTAGCAGAAGATCAAATGGAACTTGTACAATCCATGAATGCTAGCTCCTCTCATCTCCCTCAGTCTGTTGTTATCACACCCGAAGTTCACACTCACTCTCTAAACATGGGGGATGAGCATCTTAGCACTGATCCCAATAAGGAATCGGACGAATTAATAAAGTCTAGTGTTGAGATCCTTGTCCCAATCCCGAGAGAGTCACAGGGAACTTTTGATCAAGTGTGTGATATTCCTTCTCCCCCTGATAATCCAAATGATCAAATTGAGATTGTCTCTGATTCCAGTGATGATTGTTTATCTTATGGAGACATTGAGTATGTTGATGCATCCCTTCCCCACTTTAATGTTGACTTTCTTCTCGAGGATTTCGCCGATGAACTCACTCACACCATTCCACTTCCATCGGGAGGTGATGATGATCTCTTTGATTTCAAAGATGATCTGGAAGAAGTCGAGGCATTCCTTGCCCTAGATAGTTCAACATCGTATGAAGTTGATCATAACTATCTTGATTCTGAGGGGGATATTCTTTTCCTTGAAAGCTTATTGAATGATGATCCATCACTCAATTCCTATCTCAACACCGGGCTTAGTGATTCACACACAGATGAAAATTCTTTATCTTATGGAGACATCAGTGATATTGATGAAATACCTTCTGAGCCCATCATTGATCACCTTATCACGACTCCTCCGGAGTATGATGGCAAGAAACATCATGATCGGGGGGAAAGATTCTCAATCATGAGAATTTGTATTTCTATGACAAATTATCCCACCCTCCCTCCCGTGATGTTTTCTAACCCTAAGAGCTTAACCGACAAAATCCAAATTCAGGAAACTAAACCTGATCTTGAGGATGAGCATCCTTTCATGATTATTCTCATGACCTTCTCGGTGCCTTCCTCTCTTCTTCACTCCTACGGGAATGAAGATACCATCTTTGACCCCGGCATTTTCATATATCATTCTTTGAGCCAGGGTCTCTCATTATATCTCATCGGTGTGGAACTTTCACGTGCTTCAAATGTTTGTCCAAACATCTTGAATGAAAGTCCGATGGAGATTGTCTCTTCCACATCATGCTTCCCCAAGGACAAATGAATTCGGGGTCGAGTCAAGCTAGCGACTCGGTAAACAAAAATAGTAGCATGCTTATAGGGTTTTCACCCTAAGTGTGGGGGAGTTACCCATACTGTGGTTACCAAAAAAGTGAGAAAAAATGGTGTTTCCACATTTAGCTTGTAATGTTGCCCTTTTACGTTCAAAGAGTCGGCATAATAGCTGGGACTTTGAATATTGAGGAAAATATTCATTCTAAGTGTGGGGGGGGGGGGGGGTATTCTAGCGAATTTTATCATATTTTACTATCTAGAACCCCCGTTTTTGGCCAAAATCTCAAAAATTAAAAAACAAAAAAAAAATTTCACTTGAGTTTCAAAATTTTTGTGGTTATCAGTCCGCCATGTCTAAACGACAAAAGGATTGGCTAATCCAGGAGCAAACGGCTCTTGGTAAAGATATATCAAATCCGTTTATGGCTTGCAATTTTCCCAAAATTGTATGGTATATCAACTCGCCATATCCTAAAAAGTGAATGAGTTGGCTAGCCCGCAAGATTATGGCCTGTGGTAAAGGCAGTGGAAAAATCATAATTGGTAATCAGCTCACCAAGATGTTGACTTTGTCCATCAAGAGTTGGCTAGTCCAGAAGCAAACGGATTTTTGTAAAGACGAATCAAATCCGTTGACAGCTGGTGGTTTGCTCAAAATCACATGGTTATCACGTGGACCATAGTTCTTACTTGAACGGATACATCTGGCTACTCCAGAAGTAATGGCTTTTGGTAAAGAGATTAAAATCCATTAAGTTTTCAAAACAGTTTATTGCTAGGGACTAGCAATAGTTTAGTGTGGGGGATTGATGAGTGCTCAAACACTCATCATTTTTGGTCAAATCTGAACTGCAAAACATACAAAAACACTCAGAAAAGCATCAAAATACTGAAAATATTTCAAAATTGTGTTTTATATGTTTTAGATGCAAAATGAGTAAAAACATATAAAAAAACGTACAAAGTTTGCAAAATTGGCAGTTTCAGTCCCCCAACTTTCATAAAATGACAAAACTAGTCCCTGGTCATTCAAAATATGGAAAATTATCACCAAAGGTCCTTTTGAAATCATAAGTTGGCATATTTAGTCCTTTGGTGAAAAATTCTAAAAGTTTTGAGAATTTACATTTTGGTTCCTCAAGTTTCAACAATTGGCAGTTTTGGCCCCTGGAGTTCAATTTTTGTGAAAAAAGTCAAATATGGTCCTTGGGAATTCACATGTGTCACTTTTAATCCCTGGATGAAAATTTTGAGAAAATTACATGTTTAGTCCCCACAGTTTTGAAACTTGTCATATTTGGTCCCCGGGGTTTTAAATATTGGAAAATTACAATTTTAGTCCTTTGGTTATTAACACTTGGCAGGAAAAGAGCTTTGAATTAAATTTGGAAAAGTGCCAAATCCGATCCCTCAATTTTCAGGAATTACACTTGTGGTCCTTGTAGTATTACTAATAACCAAATGGGCCCTTTTGTTATTTTTATCCAAATCCAAAGTCAAACAAACACACCTGATCCATGAAATACTCCAGCCTAACACCTCCAAGGCCCAAAACTCCCACCCCGTTTGAATATTACCACCAGTCAACCCCTTTGACCACAAAACACTGTTCACCCTCCATCCTCCCTTCCTGGTTTCCAGCTCCATGTCCCCCCTCCTCTCCAATTTTCTCACCAAACCTCACCTTTTCATTAATACCTTTACCTGCCAAAACCAAACCACCCCCCTCATTAAAGCCACACCTAATCCACTCAACCTGTCCAAAAATCTTTTTCCCGCCAAATCCACTCAATGGCTATGATCACTCAAAACTAATCCTATGGCTCAAAAACAACGTGGGAAAAACAGAGGATTACCCAAGGAGCTATAAAAGTCAAAGAATTGAAAGAGGAAAGGCATTAGTTTTAGGGTAGTAGTAGTTAGTTAAGTAGAAAATTAATATAGTTGTAGTGTTGAATTAATTCTCAGTTTCAAGTTTCAATTTTAGCTTATAAGTTGTAATTTACTCATCTTTAATGTAATATCAGGTTTATTTCATCAGTAATCCATGTGTTATTGTTAAATTCAAAATTTCCAAATCTTCTTGAATTTGCCATTTTAGTTGATTAGTTGTTGCAAAGTGTTGTTCACTGTTCCATTATGCTCATGTTAGCTTACTAATAAGTTTTTAAAAGTCCAGAAAGCATCCTAAATAAGATTTACTCATAATTCCAAAAAATACCAATAAATAATAGAAAAATAAAAAAAAAATCAAGAAAAGAAGGACAATAATCAGAAGCATGGTGGATGTTGGGATTTCATGGTTTTAGAACCTCATGGGAGGTGTTAGTTTAGTTCTTGTTCTATGGTTCTTGGTTTTCAATCTCACAGGCTACTTGTAAGTTATTCCATTTTATGGCATTTTACTATGGCCTATCTTAGATCTGCTTTATTTTGATGTTTAGTTGTTTAAAATAGTTTGTTACATCAGTCCTAGTTCTTATGCATCAGTCCTATGGTTTAATTCAGTGGTTTGCCTTGAAAATTTCATTTTGAGTTACTAAAGGGGGTGTTTGGCATTGCACTGTTCTGTGGTGATTTGTTGATTGATTTGTTGTTGTTTTGGCATAAGTAGGATATCTCATGTCCAATTAGGTTAGGAAAACCTTAAAATCAGCAAGCCTTTTGATAAATAGTCAAAATCACTATAAATCCCTCCTAACTGTGTGCTGTTGTGGAATTGACACCCACAAACCCTCACATTAGCTTGAACTTAGAAGCTTTAGCTTAGTTTAGCTTTATATTATCTTAAAAACATGTTTTCAGTTCATTAGGAAAGATCAAAACCTCATAATAATCAAATTCCAAGTTTTTTATGAAAAGTCAAATTGCATGTTTTCAGTTTTTTCCATTTCTTGCAAGATTTTTATAGAATTTCGTGGTTAGATCTAGGTCTTGATCTTTTCAGGACTTGTAGTCCACCACCTCATCTATTGAGTCCCATTGCCCTCTTATTTTTGTGAATTTTTCACTGGGCCCCACAGCCCTCCAAACAAGCCTGCAGGGGGAGGTTATCCCCTGCTGCATCAGACCCCTCAGTCACTACACCACCTTTGGTGGTGGTTTCTGGCCACCACAGTGGTCCCACAGGCCTCCTCCTTGGTTCTCAGAACCCCCTCCTGGTCACCTTCAAATATTGACCAAGTGTTTGACCTTAGACCTAGTGGACCCCACCTGAATCAACCCCTCAATTCTGTCCCATTTTCAGTTAAGTAACATGATAATTAAGTGATTATTCTAGCTTCCTGGCTTATTCATGTTGCTTATTTAATTGAATCTTGCCTAATCCTGTCTAAAAAGCTCATTTGAACCAGAATCACCATTTGTGGGCCCCACTTAAGTCCATTTGAGCTTATTTCTTGTCTTGGTCAAAGAAAGTCAACTGTGGTGCAAATAAGCATCCACAGTGCTTATTTTTGATTTCCAAAAAAGTTGTTTTTGTAAAAGTTAGTTGTTTTTAGTATTAAAATAGTTTTGTAAAAGAAAAATCAAGAAAAACCAAATTAATTTTAAGTGATAGTTTCTATTTAATGTAATTTAAATTTAAATTTTCCTTTTTAGATTTTTATTAAGCACTTAGCATTTTTATATTTTTCTTAAATTACTTTTACCTTTAAGTATTTTTAGTAATTTTCCCAGATTTTCATTTTGTCATTTAGTATTAATTAGATTTAATATTAGTTTTATTAATAATTAATTAATAATTAAATATTAAATAGCAAAATTAGTTTTTATAAAGTAAACCCTAGTTTTTATATTTTTTCTAGCTTTTATAAGTTATAAAATAATTTTCGAAATTTTCTTATAATTATTACTGTTCGTCTTGTAATTTTTAGAATTTAATTAGTTTAATTAGATATTAATTATTATTTAATATAATAATTAGTAAAATAGTGTAAAAACTTATAAAATAAACTTTTTATAATTTTTTAGGATTCCTGTGATGGTTAATTAGATTTGTAAAATTTTTCTTAATTTTCTAAGTTAGTTTGTTATTTTTAACAATTTAAATTAATTAAAATTAATTAAGTAATTAATAAATAGTATTTAATTAATAATTAAATAAGTAATTAATGTAAAAATTTATTTTCTTTTTCTAAAAATTTTCTTTTATCCTTTAGTTTGTAAAAAAGTCATTTTCACCCCCTGGGGGTTTTCAGATTTCAGTTTTCACGTTTTATTTAGTACGTTTACGTTAATTTAAATGTAAACGTACGCGTTTTAGGTTTTAAACGTTTCTGGCTTTTCTGATTTCACAGTCTTGTTATAATAGCTTATTTAAGCTATTTCATTGTAGATTCCTTAGTGTAATCAATCACAAACCCTTTCTTGTCCAGATTCACCCGATCACAAACCCGTTTGATAACAATCCACACATCGTCAGGACATAACGACCCGGGGAAACACTATATTCCGCGGAGCATTGAGCCTAAGGAGTTTGACTATCTTGACCACATCCGT
This sequence comes from Artemisia argyi, assembly GCA_030686995.1. Classification (NCBI taxonomy): domain Eukaryota; kingdom Viridiplantae; phylum Streptophyta; class Magnoliopsida; order Asterales; family Asteraceae; genus Artemisia; species Artemisia argyi. The sequence continues at coordinate 130,526,995 of CM060706.1, read as the reverse complement.
GGTTGACTTTAGTTGACTGCTTTTGCCTCAATCAGTAATCTGTTTTGCTATGACAAGTAGTGAGAGATGTTTTCCATTTCCTTATTGTGATATTACTTTATTACACCCGAGAGATGTGAGTATCTATACACTATTTGTGAGGTGCTACTGTATGACCTCCGTGCTTGTCTTTGGTCTTTAGTGGAATGATTATTTGTTGTAATTACTTTTATATTAGTGTTAAATGACCCCTAACTTGTATTTTGAGTAGAATAAAAACGCATTTGCTTGAGGACAAGCAAATCTCAAGTGTAAGGGTATATGATGAGGCAAAAAATGAACCATTTTTAGGGGGTCATTTAAGCCCGGAATTGAATTTATTTGATCAAATATTGCCCTAAATCGTTCCTTTTGTGATTTTAGGTACTTTGGGAGTGAATTCTGGAAAAGGAAGCATTTTAGACGTTTTTGGAGCATAAAAGTGAAGAAAACGGCAAAGACTTAATTTTCCATGCTGAGAACAGTACCTGACGGCGTCAAGAAGGGAATTGTGACGGCGTCAGGAGTATAATCCATGACGACCCAGTGAAAACCTGAAGGCGTCAAGAGAAGGGCGTCAAGTGTTATTTTGGTGACGGCCTGAAGATGGACTACACGTGACGGCGTCAAACCCAGATCTAGGCAGTCCGAGGACTTTATTGGCGGCGAGATGACGGCGTCAGACATTTACTCTTGACGCCGTCACCTCACAAAATCTATATATACTTTTCTATTTTTCATTCATAAAGAGAGGAACTTGTGTGGAAAATACTAGGGTCGAACCTAATAAACCCTAGGTCGTTTGTAACAGTATTTTCAAGGGTTTTCACCCCTTGAAACCTTTCATGTTCAATTAAGATAAGTCCTCTTTCAATTCATTCAATATGTCTATGTGTTGTTTGAATATATCTTATGCTTGTCTTGATTCTAACATGCTAGGCTAGATCTTTCATGTGTTTGCTTAGATGTAATGAAACCTAGATGTTAATTATAGGTTGATTGCTTGTTTATAGTTGTAATGGATGAATGATTTCAATGTTAGGCTTAAGAAAACTGGCAGATCTCCATTATGTAACTTGCTTGAACATCTTAAGAAACATGAACCGATGTGTACTAGGTTTTTATGGTTGTATTTAATGCATGAGTGAATTCTAGTGATCCCATGTTAGGAGCTTCTTAGCCGGCTCGACATAGGAGTGAAGTAGGAGCTTATAGGATTGGGGAAGTAAGTACGCCACCCCATGACTGGTATTAAGGAATATAATCCGTCATCCACGCAACTGTAACAAGTAATTAACCTGTAAAAGATATCTAGGGAGTAGTGAAATCTAAGTAAACACAATTCTCCCATATATTGCTCACACCACTAGTTAATTTAGTTTATTTTCATTTTTATTATTTTATTTTGATTGCATCTTAGTTATTGGGTTAGTTGACTAGCAACTAATTCCGCCCACTCTTCCAACAACCGAGATTTTTATTTACTTTTCTAAAAACATAAAAATACAAAAAGAATCATCCCTCACCTCTAGACCTAGTTCTTAGGCTTTCTAATCCTAGCGACACTATTCCTAAGTTGAACGATCAATCCCCCGGTACTTGTCACTATACTATACTACAAAGATCAGGTACACTGCCTGGTGGGGGTTGTAAGCTTCTCGAGATCACTCGAGAGGTAAAGCCTGGTGCAATTCCCACACATCAGTTAGCTCCTGATCTCTGTGGTTAGTTTGTCTGCAATTACTGTTTTGGGAATACAAACAAATCGCAAGGAAAGTGACATCTTTGGACTATTGTCAACTGCGACTAGCTCCTGCGGTTAGATGGTCTGCGGTTAGTATCTGAGACTAGCTGATTGTGTTTAGCTTCTGCGGTTTAGTGGTCTGCGACTTAGTTTCTGCGGTTTGCTACTTGCTGCGGTTAGTGAGTTGAGTTTAATCTATTTTGTGGTTTGTGCACTCTGCGGTTAGTTGCTCCCTGCGGTTAACTCACCTTGTAATTACCTTTCTCTGTGGCTACCTACCTTGCGGTTACCTTCCACTGCGATTTGCTCACCTTGCGTTTATCTCTTACTGCGATTTGTGCATAGAGTTGCGACTATCTCACATTATTTGGCAATTTACTAAATGATGAGATTCATGTGATTGGGTAATCAATTTGCAATTCGTGTATTGTTGTAACCTTAGTCGTTTCAATTGGTCTAATTGTGATCTGACGTTGTGAGATAATCCTTACGACTTGACTAATCTCAATTGGATATATTGCTACTGGACTTGTCACAACTTAACACTTGATGCAAACTGTGACTCATCTAGTAACTCTCTATTAGTTTAATCAGATGACATTCAAGCTGCTGGGTCCGACACCCGACCTCCGATGCTAGACAGGACAGATTATGAATCATGGGCGCAAAGAATCAGATTGTACTGCTTATGTTAGCATTAAAAGTGACGATCATTATTGTATCAACGAGTCTTGTAATAATGTTTTAATAGTCTTGTAGTTTAGTTAAGGGTAAACGGGCTTGGTTTAATCTAATATTGTATAAGTTTAGGTCTAGCTCTTTACAAAAGCCCAAGCCCGGCCCATCTCTTTATCTTAGCTATATAAACCTCCAAATGCTCCCATTTGGAGGTGGTGCTTCTATGTGTAACTCTATGTGTTTCTCTCTCTAAAATAATACATCTTTCCTTTCTCTCACTAGAAGTATCCATCTCTATTCTCCATCTCTCTCTCTCTTCTTATCTATTCTATTATATCAATATAACTTGTGTATGATATAAGATCAAGGGTCCTAACAAGTGGTATCCAATCTTGTCAAAAAATAATGTTGTTGAGCTTCTTGTTAGGACCCTTGATCTTATATCATACACAAGTTATATTGATATAATAGAATAGATAAGAAGAGAGAGAGAGAGAGATGGAGAATAGAGATGGATACTTCTAGTGAGAGAAAGGAAAGATGTATTATTTTAGAGAGAGAAACACATAGAGTTACACATAGAAGCACCACCTCCAAATGGGAGCATTTGGAGGTTTATATAGCTAAGATAAAGAGATGGGCCGGGCTTGGGCTTTTGTAATGAGCTAGACCTAAACTTATACAATATTAGATTAAACCAAGCCCGTTTACCCTTAACTAAACTACAAGACTATTACAACATTATTACAAGACTCGTGGATACAATAATGATCGTCACTTTTAATGCTAACAATCTCCCCCTAAGGGACGATCATTGAGATCTCCCTTTGATTACATAAATGATCAACACTTCTAATGCTAACAATCTCCCCCTAAGGGTGATCATTGAGATCTCTCTTATGTGACCATGATCTTTGTTTTTTGAAGCTTGTTCTCTTTGAACATTGAGTCTTGTTGTGTAATAGTTTTGCTAGTTTCTTTGTTCCTTCATGCTTTGTGATCTTTGATGATTGACTTTTCATCGTTCTTTGTTCATTTGTGATGTGGAGTTATCTGCCTTTTGTCACTTCTGCGTCTGTGGTGGTTGTTTGACATTCCAACATGCTCATACGTCTTTAGTCTTTGTGATACATGCATTTGTAGTTTCTGTTCTTTCACACAGATCTTTGTCACTTTACTTCTGTAGATTCTTTCATATTGCGTAGAATCTTTCTTTGAACCTTTCTTTGCTTTGATCTTTGTGAGAACTTTCCTTTGACTTCGAGATGCATGTATGAGCATGTGGAATCTGTCGCCATGGAGATGAAGTATAGCTGCATGAAAACAGTTAGCAATAAATCAACCGGTACTTACAGGTTCGAATTAGAGATCGTCAACAGCATAGTGTGAAGACTCCTTCTAACCCTTACCAAGGCCGTTCCCATGTCAGATACTCTCGAGAGAGCTTACAAGACCTACTAAGTAGCTCAATGATTGGGTGAGTCGCTGGGGATCACTCCACGACTGTAGACCATTTGAAACCACCGCGAACACTAAGCGTAACCCATAAAGAATCACTTGTGTGAATCCTCTCATAAATGTTCTGGCAGATTGCTAAGATCTGCGTAGGACTCTTAATTTTACATCTGGTGTCCTTAATGATGAACAACCAGTGTAGAAATATCATGTGTTCCTATGAGATCTTTTGATGAATCTCGGGGCTCTAGACACGATAAGTGCACATTTGGTTTCCTATGCGGAGATTAGGGAGAGGTCTCCTGCTTCAATATCAACCATCTCTAAGAGACAGGTCGATAGATTACACCGGTTCCCCGTGAGAATGAAACAAGCTCTTTTAAGAGAACTTGAGTGGTTAAGAAGGTTTAGTGTAGTGCGTCACTGGGTCCATGACGTCTTTGTCTTCAATACCGGAGTCACCTTAGTAACAACCAGTAGCATATGAGTTGAACCCGGTGTCTGCCCTAAGGTTGAACATTTGGAGGGCTATTTCTTTTCACCCTTTTTCATAACTTTTCTTTTTAATTCTTCAACCCCTTCTTTCTCCTTTCTCATTTTCTCCTTTTTTCAATCATACCTAAGGACTTCTAATTCTATTCTATTGGAAATGTCCTTGGGTAGATCCCTCCGGCTCTGGCGGATCATAGGACGGTTTTTCCTAACCTTAGTCACCTTATAACTCCATGACTATCCTATTGTTGTGATGCGTGGGAATCGCACCTTGCTTTACCTCTCGAGGGATCTCGAGAAGCTTACAACCCCCACCAGGCAGTGTACCTGATCGTTGTAGTATAGTATAGTGACAAGTACCGGGGGATTGATCGTTCAGCTAGGAATAGTGTCGTTAGGATTGAAATTAATCCAACTAGGTCTAAAGATGAAGGATGATTCTTTTTGTATTTTTATATTTTATGAAAAGCAAGTAAAAATCTCGGGTTTTAGGGGAGTGGGCGGAATTAGTTGCTAATCAACTAACCCAAAAGCTACTATTTAAACTAATTAACAAGAAAAGTAAACTAGGTTTCTACAAGATAAGTGAAGCATGTCTACCCATGATATGTTACTCCTTGCTAGCTATCCAATCCTACCTATTGAATTGTAACCTTATTTTAATTGACGGGTTGTATTCCTTAATACCATTCATGGGGTGGCATACATAACTCCCCAATTCTATGAGCTCTTATCTCCTCCTACACCATGCCCAACACAACTATAGGGATTGTAAACAGTGGCTCATGCATTAAATACAACCAGTAAAGACCTAGTACGCCTCGGTTCATGTTTCTTAAGACGTTCAAGCATGTTACCATTTGGAGATCTGCCAGTTTTCTTAAGCCTAACATATAAATCATTCATCCAAGAACAAGAATAAACAAGTAATCAACACATAATCAACATCTAGGTTTCATTAGATCTAAGCAAACACAAGAGAGATCTAGCCAAGCATAATTGAATTGAGACAAGAACAAGAGATAAACAACCAACACATAGACATATTGATTGAATTAGAAGAACACTTATCTCAACTACAATGCAAGGTATCAAGGGTTTGGAACCCTTGAAAAACCTGTAAAAGAGGCACCAAATTCGTCTTTAGGGTTTCACCAAAACTTCTCTCTTTTTAATGAAAAAACTAGAAAACTATATATAGGAAAAGTAGGCTGACGGCGTCAAGAGTTACTTGTGACGCCGTCACCTCGCCGCCATATACTTCCTCGGACGGCCTTGATCTACTTATGACGGCCTATGTGACGCCGTCACCGACCACGGTATTTTATTCTTGCCACTTTGACACCGTCATGGAGGCGTTTGACGCTGTCACCACCTTCGGTATTTTAATCTTCATGTCTAACGCCGTCAAGATATTACTCTTGACGCCGTCACCTTGTATCTTCAGCATGGAAATTTGGTACTTTGCCGTTTTCTTCACTTTTATGCTCCAAAAACGTCAAAAATGGCTTCTTTTCCAGAATTCACTCTCCAAACACCTAAAATCACAAAAGGAACGATTTAGGGCAATATTTGATCAAATAAATTCGGATTCGGGCTTAAATGACCCCCTAAAAACGGATCATTTTTCGCCTCATCATGTTGCCAAGAAACCTTTTTGTGAAAATCTCTCAAAGTGTTTATGATAATAAAACACATTGTTGTTACTACTTTGAGAGTTTTGCAATTTTGAAGGACTCCCCCTTCACATGTGCTCATGAATATTTAAGAAATTTGCACATGCGAGAGGAGTTTGCACTTTTGAATTGATACACTTTCAGCGAACATGACCAATTCGAGACACGCTTACATCACTAGTTAGACTAGCTTGAAATTATTACCCGTCCTGGTCAAGTCCAAAGAAAGTCTCTCGATACGGCACATTCTACTCAGACAAGTCCTATTCGAGACATGCTTACATCACTAGTTAGACTAGCTTGAAATTATTACCCGTCCAGGACAAGTCTTTTCGATTAATGACATTTAAGCTTCGTCAATTCATTGGTACTTTCTGAGTCGAGCTCTTTAGAGATTCAGTCACAAACTTTAAACATCTTTGATCACATTTTAATCATGTCTTCTCCCCCTCAAAAATATCATATCGTGATATTTTTGATATCAACTGATTAAGAAAAAGCTTTTGGAGAGAAAGACAGATTTGATTTTGCATGAAATCGGAACATTTTTGTTTTTATGAAATACTCCCCCTCAAAACTCGCATATGTTTTTGAGAATGTTAAACTTTTTAAAGTTTAGAGGGAAGGAGTCTTCTCGAAGCAAAATTCTGAAAGAGAAAAAAAAGTTTCAGATTTGTTGAATGTTGCATCAAGGTTTTTTTGAAAAACAAAGACTTCTCTTTGTTTGAATAGGAATGTCGCACTGAGGCGTACAACAGTGTCCATTTTTAGGATAAGTGCACTTTGTTGATGAAAATCATTTTTGCGTAGCACTTTCCTTTCTTTGAAAAATTGAGTTGTGCACTGTAAGGTGTACACAAGTCATTTTGATGATGAGCACCGATTTTGATAGATTTTGAAAAATCTTGAAAAGGTGGTGCTCAGAATGTAAGAGAATTTTTGAAAATCTAATTTATCATTAGATCAACAATCATGGTCTTGAGCTTAAAGATTTTGAAAGTTTTTCTAAAGAAAACTCAAGCCAGATAAGTGTTTGGTACTCGTTTTAGGATAAGTGCTCGACAAATATTTGAAATCATTGTTTTGATTAAGCACTTTCCTTTCTTTGAAACGCGGGTCCTGAACTGATGTGTCCAGAAGCCATCATTTAAGTTCGGATTTCGTACTGAAGTATACGAAAGCCATTGTGAAGAAATTTTTTGAGGAACGACATGTTTTAGAAAAAACATTTTAGAGAACTCTCGCTCAAGCATCTGTACATATCTGTATCATTGTTGAATGACATTTCTAGAAACGTACAGAATATCGATTATACAAGAGACATGTCGTGAGAAGAATATTTTTTGGATTTTTTGATTTTATATTGTTTTTGTATTTTTTGAACATTTTATATTTTTGTATTTTGTTTTTGTTGGTTTTTTAAATTTTGTATTTTGTTTTTCAAAAATATTTACAGCGAAGCGATTTTGAAATCATTTTTCAAGAAGATTCGAGAAGATGTTCTAGCTCCTCAGGAGTTAGGCTTCGCATGCCAATTCGTCGAACTAAATAGTCAAACCGTTCTTTTGGAAGGGCTTTAGTAAAAAGATCGGCGAGTTGATAATCAGTCTTAACGAAAAATAATTCAACAGTACCCTCTTCCACGTGTTCTTTGATGAAATGGTAGCGGACTTTGATATGCTTCGTCTTAGAGTGATGTACGGGATTGCACGAGATGGCTATGGCACTTTTTGAGTCACAATACATAGGTATTCTGTCAAAAGTAAAGCCATAATCTGTGAGCTGTGTCCGCATCCAAAGAACTTGGGCACAACACGCAGATAGAGACACATACTCGGCTTCGGCGGTTGATAGCGCAGTACAATCCTGTTTCTTTGACGACCAGCTTACTAGCTTTTCACCCAAAAATTGTGCTCCACCTGATGTACTTTTTGCTGTAACTTGATCTCCTGCATGGTCGGCATCTGAAAAGGCTGTTAGATTAAACCCCGAATCCTTCGGATACCAAAGTCCCATGTTAATGGTTCTTCGTAGGTACCGAAAGATCCATTTAACCTCTTTGACGTGAAGTTCGGTAGGCTTTGCCTGAAACAGTGCTAACAAACAAACAGCAAATTGAATATCAGGTCGACTAGCAGTTAAGTACATGAGAGAACCGATCATGCTCCGATATTTCTTCGGATCGACGGGTTTCCCAAACAAATCAGCATCAATTTTTGGTGAAGTGACCATTGGAGTACCAACAAAATCACAGTTTTCCATTCCATGTTTTTTCAAAATCTCTATCGTATATTTAGCTTGATTGATAAAAATACCACGAGGGGACTGATGGATTTGTAAACCAAGAAAGAATTTTAGTTCCCCCATCATGGACATTTCAAATTTACTTTTCATGAGATTTTCAAAATGTTTTGAATGGTTAGGATTGGTTGATCCAAAAATAATGTCGTCCACGTAAATTTGAACGATCAAAATGTCATCTTTGAACTTTTTGATAAACAAGGTGTCATCAATCGTTCCTTTTGTGAAATTGTTTTTAAGCAAGAAAGATGATAGTTCGTCATACCACGCTCTTGGAGCTTGTTTTAAACCATAAATTGCTTTCTTAAGCTTGTAGACGTAGTCTGGATGATCTTTGTCTATGAATCCCTCTGGCTGACTCACATACACTTCTTCTTTCAGAGTTCCATTCAAGAAAGCTATCTTAATGTCCATCTGATAGACTGTGATGTTTTTGTAAGCTGCATAGGCTAAGAAAATCCGGACTGCTTCAAGTCTAGCTACAGGCGCGAATGATTCTTCGAAATCTATCCCTTCTTCTTGTGGATAACCTTTAGCCACGAGACGAGCTTTGTTGCGAATAATAGTCATTTCCTCATCCAGTTTGTTCTTCCACAACCACTTGAGATCAAGAACTCGTTTATCAAGTGGTCGTTCAACAAGTTCCCAACTATCATGTAACAGGTACTGAAGAAATTCCTCCTGCATCGCTTCAATCCAAGGGTTTTCTGCCATTGCTTCTCGAATGTTCTTTGGTTCTTTGAGGCTGATTGAGCAAACGTAGATGCACAATTCGAGATCGGTGGCAAGTTGTCTTCTTGTCTGAACTGGCTTTGAAGGTTTACCAATAATATGTTCTATTGGATGGTCTTTTGTCCATTGAAACGTAGAAGGGTACCTTGGGTGTAACGAATGTGTGTTAGATGGTTCTTGTAACCTTGAAGAAGATTCAGCAGAGTCTGTTGCAAACGGGTTTTCAAATACTTCTTCTTCTTCTTCTAATGTAACATCGTTTGAATTATTTGTTGGTTTTTCTTGAAAATTTGTGTTTTGGTTTTGCTCATCAACACTTGGTATGTCAGTTTCAAGTACTGGAGTTGCTTGAGTAGATGTAGATGATGTTGATGTAGTTGGTGCTTCAGCTTCGATTGTGGTAGATGCATCCTGTGGTGGTGGTGGTTGATGGTTTTGAGCGGGTGCAGCGGAATGTTGTTGAGATGCATTTGTCGAAGGTCCACCATAATATTCATCAAACATTAACTCAAAGAAATTTTCCAGTTCTTGTTCTGAAGGTTTATCCGTGTTTGTTGACTGAGCTCCTTGAGGTACGAGTCCTGAACTGATGTGTCCAGAAGTCTGCATGTTTGGTGCGGGTCCTAATCCGTTTTGATTAGTCTGCATGGTTGGTTATGTGAAATATTAAGGAAACTCTTGCAATTCTAACTCTCTCATTCTCATAATCATCCCATCCTTATATCTATCTCATTCTTGCTTGTGTGATATCAATATGGGAACCTAACAAGTGGTATCATTCGCCGGAAGAAGGTGTAGTAGGTGGTTTTTGTTAAAAAATCGATTCAAAAACTTGTTGTTCATCTCGTTTTTTTAAAATTTTTGTACTTTCGTGTTTGTTTCTTGGTTTCTATCACATCTTTGCTTACAAACTTGTGCTACAAATCATAACAAACAAAAAGTTTCAAACTTTCTTTAAAAAAAAAATACGATTTGAACTTTGTACTATTTTTCGAGATCTTTCAAATATTTTGAAAAGTGGTTCAAGTTTGCAACTTTCTTTAAGATTTCATCATTTTAAGGATAGTTGTACAAAAATCTTGGATTAAAAACTTGTTCTTGGATAGCTTTCTTTCAATATAAAAACTGCCAAAATTTTGAGAACAACAAAAGACACATTTTCGAGATTTCTCTTCGTTGCTACTAAAGTGTTACCGATCGTGTACTCAGTGATTTCTCTCTTGTATAAGAAAGAAAACACTTCGACTTTTAGCATATTTTCGAAATTGTATAATTTCGAAAATTTTGAGTGATTGTATTCTCGAAATTGCAATTTTTCGAGAAAACACTAACTTTCGAGAACCTTGAGTATTTTTTCGAAAACCTTCAAACTTTCGAGAATACATAAGTTTCGAGAATACATAAGTTTCGAAAAATTCAAAAAGTTTCGAGATCACAAATTTTCGTCACAAACTTTCGAGAACCCACATTTTTGAAAAAATTTCGAGATCACAAATTTTCGAGATCACAAGTTTTTCGAGAACACATATTTTCGAAAAATTTCGAGATCAAAAAGTTTCGCAAACCCAAAGATTTCGAGAACTGCTTTCTGACAAAGTTTCGAGAACACATTTGTGCAAGTTTTCGAGAATTGGAATTTCATCTATACCTTCTAAAAGATCCATTCATCTACACAAGTTATTCTATCTTCTTAAAAAAAAAAAAGTTTTTTGGCGGGAAAAGTCGAGAAAAATTTATTTTTTACAAGAGACTAAACGTTCAATTTTTACGCGAAATTCAAATTTTGGTATAACGGTGAAAATTTTGGCCCAAAATTCAAATTTTTTCGGTAAAATTTGGCGTCAAAATTTTTCAAACTCAAAATTTTTCCTGTAACCTTAGAATTGCATTTCTAGGTGTTTTCAAAATTCTGGGAGAGCAAAATTTTCAAACTAAATTTTGGAGGGAAACGTAGATCTCTCTCGGAAAACTCGAAAAGCGTTTTAATTAAGCTTCACGTTCATGGAACATCTCAAAACTTTCTTTCCATCAATGGACGTGGAACCTATCAATGGAAACTACCTCTTTATGGAAAATCATCAGGCAACAACATCAAGCAGTGATTCTGATCTTCCTCCTACTTATGATTCAGATCCATTCCATGAGGTACCAAATTATGGTAATAATGCTAATCTGTTTGCTCATGAGAAGCCACATTATGTGCCACCTGAACCTAATTATGATACATATGTGGGGGAGCAAGTTAATACCAATGCTAACTATGCAACTCCATACATGGATCCTAATGGAGTTCAAGTTGCACAAAATGGTGCTAATGATGAGGAAACCCGTGCTTTATTTGAATCATTAATAAATAATTGTGGTATTGAAATTGAGAAAGTGAAAAAGGTCAATCGCGATGTTAAGACCGCGAATGTTAAATTGACCGCTGAGCTTGAGAGTTACAAATCAACCGTTAAAGCTTTTGAATTTCATAACAAAAGATTGTCTGAATTAGAAACTGGTTATCAAAATTCCGTTTCAGAGAAACAACAATTGCAACTCAAGTTTGATACACTTGATGTTAATTCTTTCAAAAAGATAAAATCTTTAAACGCGGAAATTTCTGATTTACAAAACCAACTTTCTAAACAAAAAACAGCTTATACCAATCTTGAAAAAGAAAGGGATGAGTTGAAAAAGGACTTTGCAAAGAAAGAAGACAAACTTTTGGAAGAAATCGTAGAGTCAGAACACATGATTGCTCATTTAGAAGAATTAGTGGTTAAGTCGGGTCAGTCGAGTCAAACAATGAAAATGATTTCAAATCAAACTAATCCGATTTACCATACGAAACATAAAATGGCTCTTGGTAACAACACCCCTTGTAATCTCAAGAAAGCTCAGCAAGAACAGAATGTTTTGTACAATGGTAATGTGATTTATAACAAACATGATCCTCCCGTCGTTCTGGATTCTGTGCTAACAATTGAACATGTCGAAGAGAGCATAAATAAAATGAAACAAAAGGATTTGAAACCCATTGACTACAACAAATTGAACAAACTTTCGGGAATCACTTTTGTTCCACAAACAGAACCATCTGCGTTTTCCATAAAACGACCATTTGCGAAATTCTTGTCTAAAAAGAAAGTTGTTTCCAAATCTCTTTCAAAAATAGAACAAATGTCCTCTAACAACACTTTTAATACAAGTGAGGCTAGAGAAATTCTTGATGACGTTAAAAAGAGAATTCAAGAACTTCAAAATATTGTTGCTTCTAAAACTTCAATCAATATTAACAACTGGCATTCCAGTTTTCATATAGAGCATAAAAAGGTGTTTCAAAACGAAATTACAATCCCACTGAATAACATCAGTGCAAGGGTAATCCATTTTGAACAAGCTTTCTTAAAAGAAACGGCCGACTTTGTCAAGGACCACAAATCCCTGGTAAACGAAGCTAATGATACTCGTGAAAACATGAATGTTTTGGAAAACCTAAATGATTCTCTCTTCGAAGCTGTTATGACGACTGACATTATGTCCATCATTTTACAAACATATTCTGTTCAAGACGATGAACGACTAAGAGCTGAGACCTCCACAATTGTTTCCAAATATGAAAATGCTCTTGAAAAACTTGAAAAAGAAAACATGTCATTTTTCAAACAACTTGATCGAAAATCAGAGGAATGCAAGTATGATAAATTGTCGTATGAGCATACCTACAAGGACATGAAAGAGCAAAATGATCTTTTGAGAGCTCAGCTTATAAGTTTAAAAGGAAAGGGTGTGGAAACTAAGTTTGCAAAACCATCGACTTCGGAGAAACCAAATGTTTCTAACACGGTTCAAAAACCAAAAATGTCAATTTCTCGGTTTGCTCCAAAAGTCGATGAGAAAAAGGATTTGTCAAAACCAGTCACTCCACAACCCTTGCTCAAGAAAAAGGAAATGGAAAAGATTGTTGAAAAACGAAAATTGGTTGTTGAAAGAAACACAAATGTGAGTGCACCTGGCTCTTCTAGGAATAGTACACCAAATGTGACTTCAAAAACTGTTCAAGAGTCTGTTGGTTCTAATGATATTGTCCACAATCACCATCTAGAAGAAGCTAGGAAAAAGGCACAACATCGAAAAGACGGAATTTTAGGTGCAAAACCTAGTGTGATGAATTTTACAAGATTCAAAAGCACTGCTAGTAGTAGTAAACCATTACCAAGGAACAATCTACAAATTACTAGGGATTGGCTTGCATCTAAGAGTAGTGGCACAAAAGAGAATGCTAGGAACGTAGAATGCAATACAAAGAATTCCAAAGTATCATCGAACTACAAACAATTTTCAAAAGACTGTAGTGACAAAATTAAAATTGCTGTGTTAAACAAGAATGTTGAATTTGTCTGTCCTACATGTCAAAAATGTGTTTTTTCAACTAATCACGATACATGTATTGTAAAATTTATCAAGAAAAGAATGTCAGGTGTCAAGACACAATCCACTAAGACACCAAATCAAAACAAACCCGTTGATAAGAAGCAAGAGGTTAAGAAACCTAATAGGTGGATACCGAAAGGATGTAGTTTTTCAAAGACTGAGACTTCCGCTGTATCTGATAAGAAGACTATGTCTAGATCTTACCTTAGGTGGATTCCTACGGGAAAAGTTTTTAAAACAGTTGGTCTTAGATGGATTCCCACAGGGAAGATTTTTGATAGTTGCACCAAGACAAATAATAGTGATAATCATCAGGTTAAGGAAGTAGAAACCATTACAACTGTTGATAGTCAACACCCGCAGAGTGATGATTCATGTACTTCTAACACTGTTATTTGTGAAACCTCTTCGTCTTCGGTTGCAGGTGCTTCAACTATCTCAGAACCCAGTTCATCAGAGGGTTCAAATTCTGTAAATTCTATAAAATCATTCTTTCAATCTTCTATTTTTGATTTTCCTTTTCTTTTATAAAACCAAAAACAAAATACAAAAATAGAAAATTTTCAAAAATACAAAAACAATATAAAATCAAAAAATTCAAAAAATATTCTTCTCACGACATGTCTCTTGTATAATCGATATTCTGTACGTTTCTAGAAATGTCATTCAACAATGATACGGATATGTACAGATGCTTGAGCGCGAGTTCTCTAAAATGTTTTTTCTAAAACATGTCGTTCCTAAAAAAATTTCTTCACAATGGCTTTCGTATACTTCAGTACGAAACCCGAACTTAATCGAATGGCTTCTGGACACATCAGTTCAGGACCCGCGTTTCAAAGAAAGGAAAGTGCTTAATCAAAACAATGATTTCAAATATTTGTCGAGCACTTATCCTAAAACGAGTACCAAACACTTATCTGGCTTGAGTTTTCTTTAGAAAAACTTTCAAAATCTTTAAGCTCAAGACCATGATTGTTGATCTAATGATAAATTAGATTTTCAAAAATTCTCTTACATTTTGAGCACCAACTTTTCAAGATTTTTCAAAAAGATTTTCAAAATCTATCAAAATCGGTGCTCATCATCAAAATGACTTGTGTACACCTTACAGTGCACAACTCAATTTTTTAAAGAAAGGAAAGTGCTACGCAAAAATGATTTTCATCAACAAAGTGCACTTATCCTAAAAATGGATACTGTTGTACGCCTCAGTGCGACATTCCTATTCAAACAAAGAGAAGTCTTTGTTTTTCAAAAAACCTTGACGCAAAATTCAACAAATCTGAAACTTCTTTATCTTTCAGAATTTTGCTTCAAGAAGACTCCTTCCCTCTAAACTTTAAAAAGTTTAACATTTATCAAAAACATATGCGAGTTTTGAGGGGGAGTATTTCATAAAAACAAAAATGTTCCGAATTCATGCAGAATCTGTCTATCTCTCCAAGAGCTTTTTCTAAATCAGTTGATATCAAAAATATCAAGCTATGCTATTTTTGAGGGGGAGAAGACATGATTAAAATGTGATCAAAGATGTTTAAAGATTGTGGCAGAATCTCAAAAGAGCTCGACTCAGAAAGTACCAATGAATTGACGAAGCTTAAATGTCAGTAATCGAAAAGACTTGTCCTGGACGGGTAATAATTTCAAGCTAGTCTAACTAGTGATGTAAGCGTGTCTCGAATAGGACTTGTCTGAGTAGAGTGTACCATATCGAGAGACTTTCTTTGGACTTGACCAGGACGGGTAATAATTTCAAGCTAGTCTAACTAGTGATGTAAGCATGTCTCGAATCGGTCATGTTCACTGAAAGTGGATCAATTCAAAAGTGCAAACTCCTCTCGCATGTGCAGATTTCTTAAATATTCATGAGCACATGTGAAGGGGGAGTCCTTCAAAATTGCAAAACTCTCAAAGTTGTAACAACAATGTGTTTTATTATCATAAACACTTTGAGAGATTTTCACAAAAAGGTTTCTTGGCAACAATAGGATAATCATGGAGTTATAAGGTGACTAAGGTTAGAAAAAACCGTCCTATGATCCGCCAGAGCCGGAGGGATCTACCTAAGGACAATTCCAATAGATTAGAATTAGAAGTCCTTAGGTATGATTGAAAAAAGGAGAAAATGAGAAAGGAGAAAGAAGGGGTTGAAGAATTAAAAAGAAAAGTTATGAAAAAGGGTGAAAAGAAATAGCCCTCCAAATGTTCAACCTTAGGGCAGACACCGGGTTCAACTCATATGCTACTGGTTGTTACTAAGGTGACACCGGTATTGAAGACAAAGACGTCATGGACCCAGTGACGCACTGCACTAAACCTTCTTAACCACTCAAGTTCTTTTAAAAGAGCTTGTTTCATTCTCACGGGGAACCGGTGTAATCTATCGACCTGTCTCTTAGAGATGGTTGATATTGAAGCAGGAGACCTCTCCCTAATCTCCG
The DNA here is from genome assembly GCA_030686995.1 of Artemisia argyi. Lineage (NCBI taxonomy): Eukaryota > Viridiplantae > Streptophyta > Magnoliopsida > Asterales > Asteraceae > Artemisia > Artemisia argyi. The sequence goes on along the minus strand of CM060706.1, from coordinate 130,511,036 downwards.
CATAGGAAACCAAATGTGCACTTATCGAGTCTAGAGCCTTGAGAATCATTAAAAGATCTCATAGGAACACATGATATTTCTACACTGGTTGTTCAACATTAAGGACGCCAGATGTAAACTTTAGAGTCCTACACAGATCTTAGCAATCTGCCAGAACATTTATGAGAGAATTCACACAAGTGATTCTCAATGATTGAATGGAAATTCCTGCCAGGGTCAACATCAAGCAGCCCTGACAGCAGGTCACTTCGGTAATTCTTTGTGGGTTACGCTTAGTGTTAGCGGTGGTTTCAATCGGTCTACAGTCGTGGAGTGATCCCCAGCGACTCACCCAGTCATTGAGCTACTTAGTAGGTCTTGTAAGCTCTCTTGAGAGTATCTGACATGGGAACGGCCTTGGTAAAGGTTAGAAGGAGTCTTCACACTATGCTGTTGACGATCTCTAATTCTTATCTGTAAGTACCGAATATTTTATTGCTAACTGTTTATATGCAAGGACACTTCATCTCCATGGCGACAGATTCCACATGCTCATACATGCATCTCGAAGTCAAAGGAAAGTTCTCACAAAGATCAAAGCAAAGAAAGGTTCAAAGAAAGATTCTACGCAATATGAAAGAATCTACAGAAGTAAAGTGACAAAGATCTGTGTGAAAGAACGGGAACTACAAATGCATGTATTGCAAAGACTAAAGACATATGAGCATGTTGGAATGGCAATCAACCACCACAGACGCAGAAGTGACGAAAGGCAGATAACTCCACATCACAAAAGAACAAAGAACGATGAAAAGTCAATCATCAAAGATCACAAAGCATGGAGGAACAAAGAAACTAGCAAAACTATTACACAACAAGACTCAAAGTTCAAAGAGAACAAGCTTCAAAAAACAAAGATCAAGGTCACATAAGAGAGATCTCAATGATCACCCTTAGGGGGAGATTGTTAGCATTAGAAGTGTTGATCATTTATGTAATCAAAGGGAGATCTCAATGATCGTCCCTTAGGGGGAGATTGTTAGCATTAAAAGTGACGATCATTATTGTATCAACGAGTCTTGTAATAATGTTGTAATAGTCTTGTAGTTTAGTTAAGGGTAAACGGGCTTGGTTTAATCTAATATTGTATAAGTTTAGGTCTAGCTCTTTACAAAAGCCCAAGCCCGGCCCATCTCTTTATCTTAGCTATATAAACCTCCAAATGCTCCCATTTGGAGGTGGTGCTTCTATGTGTAACTCTATGTGTTTCTCTCTCTAAAATAATACATCTTTCCTTTCTCTCACTAGAAGTATCCATCTCTATTCTCCATCTCTCTCTCTCTCTTCTTATCTATTCTATTATATCAATATAACTTGTGTATGATATAAGATCAAGGGTCCTAACAGCTTGGGTAAAGAAAATGGTGAGAACATTCTACGATCTATCGATGAAGGTCCTATGCAGATGGGTACAACCAGAGATGCTATCTCCACTGCTGAGGATGGCTCTGTTGTTCAGGGAATTGATAGACCACGCACTTACAATGATCTCACTGATGTTGAAAAGAAGCGCTATGATGCTGACATTCGTGCCTCCAACATAATAATACAAGGGCTACCCAAAGATGTGTACAAGCTAATCAACTTCAACACTGAAGCCAAAGCGGTATGGGATAATGTCAAAATGCTTATATCTGGCTCAGAGCTGACCAAAGAAGACCGTGAATCTCAATTGTATGATGAGTTTGAGCATTTCAAAATGAATCCTGGTGAAAATATTACCGATTACTATGTCAGATTTCACAAGCTGGTTAATGACATGAGAATGATCAGAATGACAATGCCCAACATTCAACTCAACTCTAAGTTTGTGAACAACATGTCACCTGAGTGGGATCGTTTTGTCACTGCTGTCAAGCTCAACAAAGGATTGAGAAATACGAACTGTGAGCAATTGTTTGCTTATTTGCAACAACATGAGAAGCATGCTGCTTATGATCGTCAACTAAGAGAGAAGCTCAATCCAACTGTCACCAATGATTCACTTGCTTTCATGAGTAGCATGGTGCCAACTAATCAACCTGTATCATCAATGGATCACTCATCGCTACAATCATCGGCTGCCATGAATACTCACCTCGATTCAGGATACTCTCATACCGACAAGATGATTGACAATCTTTCCAATCAAATGTCTCTGCTAGTTCAACATTTCAGGGCTGCACTCCCATCTTCCAACAATCAACTCATAACTTTTTCCAATCCACGTAATCAGGCTATTGTGGAAGATGGAAAAGTTATGGTGCAAAACGTTCAGGGAAGACAGAATGTGAATCAAAGGAATGCCGGGAGGGGTAACTTTCAGAACAGAGGTGCAAATGTGAATCAGGGACAAGGAAGGCAACCAAAATGTTACAACTGTGGGGGTTTAGGTCATCTTGCCAGAAACTGCACTCAACCAAAATGTCCTCAAAACTCAGATTACTTTAAGGACAAAATGTTGCTCATGCAAGCTCAAGAGAATGGAGTGGTGCTTAATGAGGATGAATTGGCATTTCTGGCTGGGGATGATGGAAAGACATTCAATGATGAAGTGGATGAACAGCCAGTTCAGGATTTAGCTCTTAATGATCCAAACATCTTCCAAGCAAAAGATTGTGATGCTTTCGACTCAGATGTTGATGATGAACCCACTGCTCAGACAATCTTCATGGCTAATTTATCATCTGTTGTCTCACCCACACAACAATCTGATCGATCCAATTCATCCATCATATCTGAGGTACTAAAATTATATGATAAATGCTTTGTTAATGATGAACAAAAGACCTTCTATGATATACGACGAAATAATGTTTGTGAATCAAATGAGGCTGAATTGGAAACCATCAAAGTGTTCCCAACTGAGCAACATTCGGATCACGACAGTAATTCTGACGTATCTTGTGGAAATTCTTCTGTTGTGTGTAATAATGATGTGATGCATGAGCAAACGATATGTAATGATGTATAACAAACTAACGTTGCTGAATTAGATACTGCAAATTTGGGGAATAGCAATATTGTCCTATATGAACAATATGTGAAGCACAACGTCGAGTCTGTTGTACCAAGTGATATATCCTCTGCTAATGAAGAAATGTGTGATTTAGATGAGTATACTGTTGTTGCACCAGATGACACACTAACCACTAGGATAAATACTCTTAGGGATCAAGTAAGGTTCTATGAACAACGTGCTAAATTTGAGCTTACAGAACGTGAACAAAAAATGGAATTAAAAATGCATGCCTACATCACTGAACAAAATCCGAAGGAAATGGCCTTTAAACAAGAGATTAAATCTTTTCAAAATCAACTTGAACGTGCTTTTAAGGAAAAACAGGAAATTCAGAATAGTGTAAATCTCCTAAAAAGTGAATTTCAACAAAAGGAAACTAAACTGTTAAACGAATTTTCCAACCTTAAGCAGTTGAAAAACAAACTTGAAAACAAGTTGTATGTTCTTGGCCAAACAACTCAAATGGTGGAAAAGCACATGAAACTGCGGGATAAGCATAGTGATAAGGATTTAGGGTTGCCTAAAACAAATTTTCTTAAGAGCGTTAGAGACTCTCAACCTGCCCTCTATGATGCTAAGGTTATACTTACTCCCAATCATGATCCCCCAAATAGTTCGTCCGATAAAGAATTGGATGAACTTGATTCTGCCAATAGAGAGAGATTTGATAAAAAAAAAAATGAAGGATCCAAAGTGCATCAAACACAGAGTCATTGTTAAGCCCCATGAATATTATGAACAAAACTGAGTGACTGTTTTTGCACCTCAAACTAAGTTAACACCAGAACAGGTATTTTGGCCCTTAGACATTGAGAAAATAAAAGCTGAGGAAATTAAGGCCAAGACATCCCTAAAGTTAGCTGCCCCAACGGTGTATCCCCCCAATACACCGATGCACTTAGTTCAGTTGTCATTTCCCACGCAATGTAAAACTCTTATTAGCATTTATGTCATGTGTCAAATGTTTACTGATTTTGAGAAAACGTGCAAAAAGAGAATCACACCAACGGGAATCACTGAGGGTGAAAGGGGATTTGAGTTAACCAAAGAGTGTTACTTAACTGAAGTCATCCCATTTTTTTAAACAAATCAAAGAACATTTTGAGGGTTTACGACAATCCCTTGATGTTGAGCTTAAAGAAATGAAAGAAGTGTTTAAAGATGTGGAAAACGAGCGTAAACAAAAAGCAATAGATCTTCAGCACAGTGAAATTGCCAGAAAAAATATTCTCATCATGAATGATAACTTAATTGCTAAATGTATTACACAAGATGTGTTTTACACTGCTACAGATTCTTCTCTTAATGCTTGTCAGTTTCATGAAATGTCTATTGTTTTGAATAACCTTCACAATCGTGTTGTTGAGCTTGAGGGGGAGAATTTGAAATTGGTTGAAAAAATTCAAAATGATGATCATGACAATATGGTCAAGTATCTTTCTAAACTAGAAGTTGAGAATCTTAATTTACAATTAAAATATCAACATTTAACAGAAAAAATGAAAATAGCAAAGGCCAAGACATCTTCTGATGCTCCGGAATTTGATGCATATTTTGAATTAGCAAAAAGGGATGAAAAAATTCAAGCTCACACGAACACGATCAGGTTATTGAGGGCTCAAATTGCCTAATTGAAGTCTCCCATGAATGCTGTAATCAACTCCCATAAACCAATATCTGCAGATTCTCATAATTTTCAACTTCAAAACACAATCAACTTACTTAAACATGAAAATGATTGTTTTCAAGCTGAAAATTCTAAAGTTAAACAACATTACAAAGAGTTATATGATTCTATCAAGATCAATCGTGATAAAACCAATGAAAAAATAACTTCTTTGCTTAATGAAATTGAGAATCTAAAGACAAAGGTGAAAGGGAAAATGCAGTTGAATGTAAGTGACAATATCAATTCTGTGGTTTGTAATTGTAAAAAGTATGCATGTGAGGCTGTTTTTATTCCTCTTCCCCTTAAGAACAATTAGCTAGTCCATAGTGATTATCTTAGACACCTTAAGAACTGCCTTGACATGACCCGTGAAACCATAAAAGAAGATAGAATGGTAAGACCATCTGATAACACCCTATTGGATGTTTGCTTTCTTACCAAGCGGTCACAAGAGTTGTTAGAATATGCCATAGGTACATGTCCCAAGATTTCTGATGTGTGTCTAAATACACATCATTTTGTTCCCATTTAAACTGTAAAAACAATTAAAAACACTCAGAAATGCCACAACTTACAGAAAATATCCATGTATTGTGTTTTTATACGTTTCAGGTGAAAAAGGATTGAAAACTAATGAAAAATGAATAAAGTTTACATAATTGGCAATTTCAGTCCCTGAAGTTTTAAAAATGTCATAAATAGTCCCTGTAATTCAAAATACGGAAAATTATCATTTAAGGTCCCTGTACTATTCAACTTTGACAAAATTGGACCTTTTGATAAACTTTTGGAAATTTACATATTCAGTCCCTCAAAATCCAAAATTTACATTATTTGTCCTCGGGTGGTTTGAAATGGAAAAATTACATTTATGATCCTTTGGTTTATCACATATGGCAAGATTAGTCCTTGTAATATCTTTGGAAACTTGCCAATTCAGACCCCTAAACTTTTAATGAATTACATTTTTGGTCCTTGTGAATTATTACCATAAAACCAAATGGATCCTTAATATTACCCCTAAACCAAATCCAATCCAAACACCCTCACCCAGCCCACACACTCCAAAAGCCCACCTCCAAGCCCAAACCACCCTTAATAAAAACGGGGTCAAAATACCGATCAAACCCACCCTTTCTTCCCCCCAAAACCACTCCCACCTCACTGCCTCCATAACCACCCCTGGTATTGCCACCTCTCCTTCAACAGCTCATCACCCACTCTCCCACCTGTCTCTCCACCTCACACAACCTTCCAATCACCATTAATGAACCCTTAAAACCCTCACACGCTACTACAAATATCTCCAAGGACTTTTGGCGCCAAAAAGCAATTTGGATGGCTAGGATTCATTTGACCAAATCAATGGTCCTGATATGGTGGGATAGTCTCAGAGATCAAGTGGGAACCCTAATTGTTATCTATAAAGAAGAAAGAGGCAGCAGGGAGAAAGTTATTAGTGTAGCTTTAAAATAGTTTAGACGTAGGTAGTATAATCTACATTTCAGTTGTAATTTTTAGTAAACTCAAGTTGTTTTCAGTTTATTTAATGTATTATGATCTTTCTTAAAGCTTTAAATCCAGTCTTATTGTCTCAATTCGAATTTAGCATTTTTGAGTGAATTTGACAAATTCACTCAATACTGTTAAATGTTGTTATTTCAGGTTCTATAAGATCATTTCAGTCACCAATAAACTTCTATAAGCTCCTTAATTCATTAGATCTGTTCTCACTCAGTTTACTAAAAAAAATAAGAAAAATACTATTAAAAAGTTCATAAAATCAAAAATCAATTTGTAACATGGAAGAAGCAAAGGAGCATAGCTATTTTGGATTGCCATGGGTTTTAGAGCCTTTTGGGAGGCTTTAGGATGTGTGATTGAACCTTGGTTCTTGTTCTCAGTCTTGATCCATGTTGTAAGCCATTTTCTCATTTCTAGCAATTAGTTGCAGCTTATATTATTATGTGCTTTTCTCTGTATTTTTGTGTTGCTTTGATATGTCTTAGTCTAGTTGTGGCTTAAAATCACATACTTGTTTAGTTAGAATCATAGTTGTTCATTTTTTCTTTATAACTGCCATTATAGCATAATCTTAGTTTATAGGTCTTTGTTGTTATTATTTGTGTTTAAGTGTTCTTCTCAGCTTATTATAGCATACTAAGTCTTTGTGTATCAGTAGTATGGTCTAAATCTTTGTTATGCTTTGAAAACATCAAAATCATATTAAATAAGGGGGTGTTTGGCTTAAGCCTATATTCTGTGTTCATGATGGTTTGTGTTGTTGCAAATGATTAAGACATCTCACATTAGGACATAATAGCTAAGTTATAACATAAAAACCAGTACTTATTTCTCAGAAAGTCAAAATCCCATATAAACCTCATTATCTGTCTACTGTTAGGGATTTGAGGAGATCAAAACCTTAAATCTTGCTTAGAATACATTTAAGTTGTTCTAGTTAAGTTCATTTAGGGGTATTATAGCCTTGTTAATCAATTAGGATCAAAGAAATCTCACCAAAGTCAACTATATAGTTTTTAGTTAAAAAGTCAAAAGTGCACATTGTGTAGAAAATCATTATTTGGGTGAATTTTCATGAATTTTGTGGATTGATTCATGCCTTGAAATTATCATACATCAAAATACCCCACCTAAACTACAGGAATCCATAACCATTATATTTTTTTGAATTTTTGTGTGCAATCTACACTGCCTCAAAGTCACTTGCAGGGAAAGAACCTCCCCTGCTGCACACCACTGTCACCACTTTGGTGGGCTCCACAGGCCACCTCAGTGGGCCCCACACTTCCCCCTGGTTCCTTGAACTCACAAGCTTGCCAAGTTTCCATTTGTACCAAGCTCTTGAGCTTAAGCTCCCTGGGACCCACCTTAAATCACCCATAAACTCTGTCCCACTTTCAGTTTAGAAATAAATTAATCAAGTGCTTATTTTGGTTTCTAGGCTTATTCAACTGGCTTATATGATCATTTGTAGCTTAAACATGTTCAACAAACTTAAGTGAACCAGAATTCATCCTTGTGGACCCCACATAAGCTCATTTGAGCCTAATTTTTAATTTGGTCAAGGAAAGTCAATTGTTGAGCTAATAAGCACTCAAGTGCTTATTTTCTGAGTCCCATAAAAAGTGATTTCATAAAAGTTGTTAGTTTTTAGTATTAAAATATTTTGGAAAAAGAAAAAACAGAAAAAACCAAATTTAATTATAGTGATAGCTTCTATTTAATAGAAATTATCTTTTTAATTTTCTTTTTAGCTTATTTATAAGCACTCTTGCATTTTTATATTTTTATTAAATTTCTTTTATATTAAAGTACTTTTATAAATTTTTCCAGATTTTTTCTTTGTCATTTAGTGATATTTAGAATTAATATTAGTTTAATTAATTATTAAATAATATTAAAGAATTAAATAGAAAAATTAGATTTTATTAAGTAACACCTAGTTTTTATAATTTTCCTAGCTTTTATATAAGTTAAAACATTTTTGGGAATTTTTCTAGAATTTTTACTGTTCATTTTCTATTTTTTATAATATAATTAGTTTAATTAGTAATTAATTAATAATTAGAATAGTAATTAGTAAAATAATTTAGAAATACATAAAACCAACTTTTTATAATTTTTTAGATTCCTGTGATGGTTAATTAGATTTATAAAAAAATCTTCTTAATTATCTAAGTCTTTTTAGTATTTGTAATAATTTAATTCAAATATAATTAGTTAAATAATAAGTAATTAGTAATTAATTAATAATAAATATATAAATAGTGTGAAAAATATAATTTTAGTTTTAAAATAAGTTTTATAATATTTTAGATTTTCTAAGTTTTAATTTTATTTTTCTAGACTTATTTTACATTTTCTTATTATTTAGTATATTATTAAATAGTTAAAATTAGTTATTAATTAATAATAATTAATTAATTAGTTGTAAAAATAATTTTAATTTTCTAATAATGTTCTTATATCATTAGGATTGTAAAAATATCATTTTCATATCCATAGGCTTTTTATTTCTTAAATCTCACTTTTTATTTCGTACGTTTACGTAGATTTAAATTAAACGTACGCGTTTTTAGGTTTTAAACGTTTTTAAATATCTAGCTTTCACGTAATCATTCTCCTAGCTTATTTAAGCTATTTTGTTTTATAAATCCTTAGATTAATCACTCACTCACACTTATACCCTTTCCTGTTCATAATCACCCGATCACAGATTCGTTTTTAATACCTTCGCACACCTCGTTGGGACATAACGAGCCGGGGAAACACTGTATTCCACGAAAGTATTGGTTTAGACAGTTTAACTTGTTGACCATTACTTGGTTGATATTTTCTGACTGTTTCACACCAATCAAATTTTTGGCGCCGCTACCGGGGAGGTTGTGCGCGTATTCTATACGAATTTGAAGCATCTGTGATTGTTGAATATACATCCATTGCATATTTACCATCTTTGTCCATATTTTTATAAAAAAACCCAAAAATATTTTCCTTCTTATTAGTATTACAAAAAATTTCAAAAATACCAAAAATATTCACCTTTACCCTCCTACCTTTTTTATTCTTCATTTCTTACCCTCTATTACCCTTTGATTCTTTCTATGTCTTATTCTCACCCTCTTATTTGTCAATGGTGTGGTAGTCCTTATAATGGTGGTAATTGCCCCAGTTGTGGCATGGTAGAGTCAGGAAACGGGTCTATCTATAACCAGAATCCCTATTCCTACCCTGACATGACTGATTCATTCCATCAGCTTCCACACCATGAGACTCAGCAGTTTTACTGTTGTGAGTACTGTGGTGGTTCACACTACAGTTCTAATTGTCAATCAGGAAGCACGCTTGTCAATGAGCAGTTTCCTGATAACAATTATGACTCAAACACATACGACTCACAGCCACATCAGTTCAACTGTTGTGAGTACTGTGGAGGTCCTCACTTTAGCTCGGATTGTCAAACAGGGAATCCATTTCCTTGCAAAAATTACGACTATTCGTTTCAAGACCCACCTCCACAGTGCTAAATGATCCAAGCAACTCCTCAATACCCGCAAGACCTTTGTCTAGAGGTTCTTGAGAAACTTAAAGACCTTAAGGAGGAGTTGGCTAATATTTCTCTTCGCCAAGCTCCAAGTTCTTCTTGTGCGTATTGTGGGGGTCCTCACAATGATGATCAATGTCAACCGTCCGGGTTTGACACATCCACACCCCCACAAATTCCACTCATCCAACAGTCCCATGGGAAATCCATGGAAGAACTACTTGCAGAAGAACATGCAGCAAGAGACGAAAGAAGCATGGAAGAATTACTAGTCTTAGAACAAGCAGCTATAACATGTGCCAAATTTCAAAATGCTGCTCTTCTCGATGAAGATGATGAAAGTGATGATACCTCATCAAGTTCATCAGTTGAGACTCCTTCCATGGAAATACAGGGAGAAAAGAGTATGGGAGAATTACTAGCAGCCGAACAAATGGAAATTGTAAAATCCATGTATGCTAGTCCTTCTCAGCTCCCTCAGTCTGATGTTATCACACCCAAGGTTCCCACTCACTCTCTGAGCATGGGGGACGAGCATCTTGACACTGTTCCTGAAAAGGAATCGGACGAATTTATAAAGTCTAGTGTTGAGAACCTTGTCCCAATCCCAAGTGAGTCACAGGGAATTCTTGACCAAATGTGTGATATCCTTTCCCCTCCTGAGTGTTCAAAAGATCATTTTGAGACTTTCTCTGATTCTAGCTTTGATTGTATATCTTATGGAGACATTGAGTATGTTGAGGCATCACTGCCTCATTCTGATGTTGATCCTCTTCTTGAGGATTTCACTGAGGAACTCACTCACATCATTCCACTTCCATCTAAAAGTAATGATGGTCTCTTTGATTTTGAAGCCGATCTGGAAGAGATTGAAAGTCTCTTACATAATGATCCTTCACTCAGTTCTTATCCCAACAGTCCAGTAGAGAATGTTAATCACATTGTTCCCGAAGCATTCAAAACTACTATCACCAATCCTCTATTTGAATTCGAATCTAAATTCACTTTGATTTCTGATAACCCAATATTTGGTACTCAGATCGAGGATAGTGATGAGTCCACAACGGAACATGAGTTCACAGATTTACATCTTGTGAATGATTCTCTTTACGAGGAGTTCTCCTTTGAACTCACTCATATCATATCTTCGTCGGAGTATGATAATTTCTATTTTGATCTAGACACACTCGGGATATGTCTAGACCAAATGAGCTTAAATGAGGAGATTCATGATATTGAAATTGTGAATTTTCATTCTGAATCTCCTCCTGATGATGATGAGTTAGTCATGATATTTATCATGATTTTCTTTTTCTTCTTCATTTATCCCGTGGCTTCTCCTGTTCTTCACTCTTTCGGGAGTGAAGACACTATCTTTGACCCCGGCATTTTGATTTATCATTTTTGAACCAGGGTTTGTATATCTCATCGGTGTGGAACTTTCACGTGCTTCAAATGTTTATCCAAACATCTTGAATGAAAGTCCGATGGAGATTGTCTCTTCTACATAATACTTCCCCATGAACCAATGACTTCGGGGTCGAGTCAAGCTAGCGACTCGGTAAACAAAAACAGTAGCATGCATTAGGGTTTTCACCCTAAGTGTGGGGGAGATACTAACCCACATGTTGTATATATGTATATATCCTCTAAAAACAAAAAAAAAATGTATATAAACTTAAATAAAAGCTATGAGTATTTTCCTTCTTACGTTCTAAGTGTTGGTTTAACACCCGGTACTTTGAATATTGAGGGCAATATTCAGTTCTAAGTGTGGGGGGGAATTCGTTATTCTAACGAATTTAAACACATGTTCCATCAAGTACCCCCATTTTAGCCAAAATTTTAAAATTTTTTCTCACTTAGAACGCAATAAATGGTTATCAGTCCACCATGTCTAACCCACATAAGGATTGGCTAATCCGAGAGCAAACGGCTCTTGGTAAAGATGTCTCAAATCCGTTTATAGCTGACAATTTGCCCAAAATTGTATGGTATCTCAACTCGCCATATCCTAAAAAGTGAAAGAGTTGGCTAGCCCGCAAGATTATGGCTTGTGGTAAAGGCAGTGGAAAATCCATAATTGGTAATCAGCTCACCAAAGATAATAACTGTATCTTATCTAAGAGTTGGCTAGTCCAGAAGCAAACGGCTTTTGGTAAAGACAAATCAAATCCGTTGACAGCTAGTGGTTTGCTCAAAATCACATGGTTATCAGGTGGACCATAATTCTTACTTGAACTGAAACATTTGGCTACTCCAGAAGTAATGGATTTTGGTAAAGAGACATAAAATCCATTAAGTTTTCTCAAAAGATTGCTAGGGACTAGCAATAGTTTAGTGTGGGGGATTGATGTGTGTCTAAATACACATCATTTTGTTCCCATTTAAACTGTAAAAACAATTAAAAACACTCAGAAATGCCACAACTTACAGAAAATATCCATGTATTGTGTTTTTATACGTTTCAGGTGAAAAAGGATTGAAAACTAATGAAAAACAAATAAAGTTTACATAATTGGCAATTTTAGTCCCTGAAGTTTCAAAAATGTCAGAAATAATCCCTGTAATTCAAAATATGGAAAATTATCATTTAAGGTCCCTGTACTATTCAACTTTGACAAAATTGGACCTTTTGATAAACTTTTGGAAATTTACATATTCAGTCCCTCAAAATCCAAAATTTACATTATTTGTCCCTGGGTGGTTTGAAATGGAAAAATTACATTTATGATCCTTTGGTTTATCACATATGGCAAGATTAGTCCTTGTAATATCTTTGGAAACTTGCTAATTCAGACCCCTAAACTTTTAATGAATTACATTTTTGGTCCTTGTGAATTATTACCATAAAACCAAACGGATCCTTAATATTACCCCTAAACCAAATCCAATCCAAACACCCTCACCCAGCCCACACACTCCAAAAGCCCACCTCCAAGCCCAAACCACCCTTAATAAAAACGGGGTCAAAATACCGGTCAAACCCACCCTTTCTTCCCCCCAAAACCACTCCCACCTCACTGCCTCCATAACCACCCCTGGTATTGCCACCTCTCCTTCACCAGCTCATCACCCACTCTCCCACCTGTCTCTCCACCTCACACAACCTTTCAATCACCATTAATGAACCCTTAAAACCCTCACACGCTACTACAAATATCTCCAAGGACTTTTGGCGCCAAAAAGCAATTTGGATGGCTAGGATTCATTTGACCAAATCAATGGTCCTGATATGGTGGGATAGTCTCAGAGATCAAGTGGGAACCCTAATTGTTATCTATAAAGAAGAAAGAGGCAGCAGGGAGAAAGTTATTAGTGTAGCTTTAAAATAGTTTAGACGTAGGTAGTATAATCTACATTTCAGTTGTAATTTTCAGTAAACTCAAGTTGTTTTCAGTTTATTTAATGTATTATGATCTTTCTTAAAGCTTTAAATCCAGTCTTATTGTCTCAATTCGAATTTAGCATTTTTGAGTGAATTTGACAAATTCACTCAATACTATTAAATGTTGTTATTTCAGGTTCTATAAGATCATTTCAGTCACCAATAAACTTCTATAAGCTCCTTAAGTCATTAGATCTGTTCTCACTCAGTTTACTAAAAAAATAAGAAAAATACTATTAAAAAGTTCATAAAATCAAAAATCAGTTTGTAACATGGAAGAAGCAAAGGAGCATAGCTATTTTGGATTGCCATGGGTTTTAGAGCCTTTTGGGAGGCTTTAGGATGTGTGATTGAACCTTGGTTCTTGTTCTCAGTCTTGATCCATGTTGTAAGCCATTTTCTCATTTCTAGCAATTAGCTGTAGTTTATCTTATTATGTGCTTTTCTCTGTATTTTTGTGTTGCTTTGATATGTCTTAGTCTAGTTGTGGCTTAAAATCACATACTTGTTTAGTTAGAATCATAGTTGTTCATTTTTTCTTTATAACTGCCATTATAGCATAATCTTAGTTTATAGGTCTTTGTTGTTATTATTTGTGTTTAAGTGTTCTTCTCAGCTTATTATAGCATACTAAGTCTTTGTGTATCAGTAGTATGGTCTAAATCTTTGTTATGCTTTGAAAACATCAAAATCATATTAAATAAGGGGGTGTTTGGCTTAAGCCTATATTCTGTGTTCATGATGGTTTGTGTTGTTGCAAATGATTAAGACATCTCACATTAGGACATAATAGCTAAGTTATAACA